>JBBPCX010058121.1:0-14341 GCA_037974365.1 Hydrocynus forskahlii | reverse complement strand
ATAGTCATACGCAAGATTAGAAAGTAGTATGTTGTGCACCTTTATTTTTAAAGTACTGCTGTGTGAACAAAAGTGCAATAACATAAGGTGCTTTTTAACAGCAGTACTCCCTTTAACACAATTACACAGTTACAGTTAAAATGTTTCTTGTAAATCCCAACTTAAACATTAATGTAATCAAATCAAATATAAAACCACTGCAGGGCATTCATGATTTATCTAGTTTGTAATAGAAAAACAAGGATGGGGGGGGGGGTGCAGAACCATTATAGGCGCTGCAAAGGAGGACCAACATATGAGAGTCTATGTATCTGAATGCAGTGTCATTTAAGTCCCTGTTGGTGTAATGGTCAGGTGTCCCAATACTTTTGTCCATATAATATGGACAAAAGTAATGGGACGCATGACCCCTGCAAAAACCAGTAGAGACTGAGAGCGCTGTATGTTTTGCGCACCCACAAGCACAAATGCACCAAACTTTAAAAATAAATGGATTTTTTTAAAAACTGCATTAACGTGTGCTAAAATAATTGTCGCCGTTGAGTAAATAATACATTAACGTGATAATAATGCGTTCATGTGATAGTAATGCGTTAACGTGATAATAATGCATTAACGTGCCCAGCCCTAATATATTTAAAACATATATACACACTCATGC
This sequence comes from Hydrocynus forskahlii, assembly GCA_037974365.1. Classification (NCBI taxonomy): domain Eukaryota; kingdom Metazoa; phylum Chordata; class Actinopteri; order Characiformes; family Alestidae; genus Hydrocynus; species Hydrocynus forskahlii. The sequence goes on along the minus strand of JBBPCX010058121.1, from coordinate 13,680 downwards.
ACACACACATGTATATTATATACTATATAAATATACTGTAATCATCCTGACCAATCACAATTACTGTGTTAACAAAATTAGGGATTCATGTAACCCAAATGAAGGAAAATCTTTAGGTCAAATTAATGCTGGTTAGACCAAGCGGTCATGGGTTTGAATCCTACCTACAGCATACCACCACTGGGTTCCTGAGCAAGACCCTTAACCCCAAGTTGCTCCGGGGAGACTACCCCCTGTAGTTAGGGAATAGAAGTCGCTTTGGATAAAACCGTCTGATAAATAACATAAATGTAAATGGTTGCAGACTGATCTACCACTGCCAGATTCTACAGCTCAGTGGTCTGTACACTTGTACACTCTTGCCTCTTACACACTGTCATTCATCTTCATGGTGATACTTCTCTATTCTCCTTCACTGTCTGGTCCAGAGAAGACCCCTTTTGAGTCTAGGTTCCTCCTTCTTACTTCAGCTTTAAAGAGGTTTTCCTTTCCTCTGTCACCTTTTTACCAATTTAGTTCATATGCTGGTTACAGGATGTGCAGTGGCTGAATGACTAGACCACAAACTGACTTCCTTATTTCTCTGGATAAACATCCCATTAGTGCACACACAGAGTGAAACAGTAACGGATCTGTACTGGGAACCATATGTGTAATCACATTTTGCATACACATCATCTTACCATATTTATTTATATTAATATATTTATTTACTATATCATTTTATATCTATAGTTGTTATTGGTACAATTTTGCCGTATATTTAATGCATATTATTAAGAGTTTTAAAATTCTATCAATGTAATTAATTAAATATTTACAATAGAGGTGGGAGTATTAATATTGTGTAGTATTGCAGTTTTTTTGGGCACAGTATGATATCGATACAGTGGCATCATGTGTCAAGAACTAGTTTAGTAAGGAATTTTTAAGCAATAGCTAGTTTTTTAAGATGCAGTGTTATCCGTTATTATCATTGTTTTCATTGTGTTCTATGAGACGTGGAAAAATACTTTAGCCAAACAACTGCTTATATTAAAATTCCCCAGTTTGTGTTGAAGCTTGAGGTGTCAAACGTCATGCGGAGCTTTGTTTGGTGTTCCTATGTCACGCAGAACCAAAGTTAATGTAATTTGATAATAAACACCCCTACCAGGGTTTTAGTGCTGTCACACGCAAATGAATTGAAGTTACACAGTGAAAGTGACCATTCTGTCATACATGAACACGCCACAGTACACAGTGTGAACGGCACAAAATTCTTCCTCTGTATTAAACCCATTCACCAAGTGAAGCAGTGGGCAGTCAGGAACACGGCGCCCGGGGAGCAGTGTGCGCCTCAGAAGTGCCACAAGCAGTCATGGGATTCGAACCCACGACCGTCTGATCGCAGGGCGAATGCCATAACCACTAGGCCACCAGCTGCCCGTAATAAATACCCAAATACCAAATTTCTTTTACTTTAGGTTTTAGAAACAAACTCAGGAAAGTCTCAGCCCACAAGTGGGTGGGGAAAACCTGCAGAGGGAGGGGGGGAGAGCTGCCGAACGGCAGCCCGCCGAGAGAAAGAGCAGCAAACAGCGACTGTTTTACAGTGTCTTTATTTGTTGAAATCAAATTTTAACAAGGGTTAAATCTGTGTTGTGGTCTTGCAGGACACTAGAGGACGAAGAGCTGCGGAAGGTGTATCTTGCCCCACCCGTGTCCCAGGATGGCACTCCTGTAGTGCATCAGGAACCCGGAGAGCCATGGGTGGGCCGTCGCATTGACTACATCCTCTACAGGGAGAGCATGCTGACTGACCCATGCCGAACGGTGAGTTTTAACAAATAATCACCTCATGTGCATGCAGCCCCTTTTTTCAAAGTTTTGGAAATTGTTACAGCAAGCTGTTATTGCCAGATATTTTTCGGGATGACTAATTACTTTTTAGTAGTTTACATTTGTGAGATTCTTCTTGTCTTTGTTCCCATTTCTTGTAAAGTTCACCTCGTCTTTTCTTATGTTTCTTAGTGTTTTTATGGTCTCCTGTCTTTTCTGACACGTGTCTTTCTTTTGATTTTAGCCCAGCTTCCTCATTAGTTTCTCCTAGGCCCGTCGCCTCATAGTTTCCCCACCCTAGCCCCGCCTCCTCCTTAGTTTCTCTACCCTAGCCCCACCTCCTCATAGTTACCCTGACCTAGCCCCGCCTCCTCATAGTTTCCTTGTCCTAGCCCTGCCTCCTCCTGCTTAGTTTTTTCCACCCTGACCCCGCCTCCTTATAGTTTCCCTACCTTAGCCCTGCCTCCTCGTGAGTTCTTGTTCCCGTCTCCTCCTCAGCCCAGATGTTTCACATTTGTTGAGTTAGTATATAGAACCACTGTTCTGTCTTTTGCTGGTTCTTAATGTTTCTGTTCAGTTCCATTTGCTCTATGTTTTTGCTGTTATTGTATACATGTTCATGTATTTTACTTTCCATCTCTTTTTGCTTTATTTTGTTTTGTTTTGTTAGTCCACCTGTCAGTTCAGTGTTCGGTTAGTCTCCTGTTTATCATTCTTGTGTTAATAAGCCTCTGTTTTTGAGATTACATCCGTCTCCACATTACAGCCGAACCAACCAAACTAGACTGAAAATTTAAGCTGTTTATACTGACCAAACAAATGAGAAACACTTTGGCTGAGAAGGACACAGGAACAAGACAAAGGTGGAATTACTAATGAGGAGGTGGGACTAGGATGGAGAAGCTGAAGGGGGAGGCGACGCTAGGGTGGAGAAACTAAGGAGATGGTGGGGCAAGGGTGGAGAAACCAGGGGCCGTGGCTAGGGTGGAGAAACTAAGGAGAAAGCTGGGCTGGGGTGGGAAAACTAAGGAGGAGGTGGGGCAAGGATGGAGAAACTAATGAGGAGGCGGGGCAAGGATGGAGAAACTAATGAGGAGGCAGGGCAAAGATGGAGAAACCAAGGGGGCAGGGTGACTGACATCAAAACAAAGACACATGGCAGATGTAAACAACATAGAAAATAAGGAAAAAAACAGGAGAGCACACAAACGCTAAAAAACATGAGAAAAGACAAGGCGAACATTACAAGAAACAAAGAAACCGTAAAAAAGCCTGTATAAAATGTATTATTTAACTGTATTATTTAACAGGGACTTTTCACATTTTCCTCATAATGTAATTTAAACCAAGTGTTACCTCTGGAATGTTTTTTCTTTCGGTTTTGGTTCAGCTCTCCATGGTCATGTGAATCATGACGGTCCTTTTGAAACATCTGAGTTTAATAAAACTAGATCAATAAAATGACAGAAGAAATATTACTGCCAAGCAGTCCAGTTTTCTCTCAGTGTGCAGAATTTTCCCAGCCTGCAGTTTCCTCTTGTGATTAAATATGTTATTAATCTTCAGACTCATAATAGGTACTGAATAATTAATAACAGACAGAGAATAATTTATAGTGGATACTGAATAATTCATAGTTCAGTAAATGCATAAACACATTTAAAAAACCTTTTTTAGTGTTTGCTATTAATTATTCAACAACCACTATAAATGATTATAAAGCTAAGGTTTAAAATACCTATTTAGAGTGAGGAGTCTGGAATTGAAGTCTGGAACTATGTACAAATCCTTAATTCAGTATCCACTATGAATTATTCAGTAGTTGCAATTTATTATTCGCTATCTACTATAAATTATTTAGTTACTACTATGAATGATTCAGTACTATTAATTATCCAGTAGCTACTCTGAATTATTCAGTATCTGCGATTATATATTCAGGAACTACTATAAATTATAATGAAACTAAGGTTTAAATTCTGTTTTTAAAGTGAGAAACTGAAATCTGGAACTGCGTTCAGATTCTTAGAGACTTGAGAAAGTTCAAGATGTTCCTCATGGACTCATTTTTTATAATGAATTCAGTAGTTATATCAGTCATTGAGTTCTGCCTGGTCATTTGCAGGAGAGTGTGTATTTAAGGAAAGTGTGTTTAATGCAGTTTTGTTCTGCAGGAGGTTGAAGAGGTTACGTACGTGACCCAGCTGGCCGGTCTAACAGACCACATCCCTGTTGGCCTGAGACTCAACGTCATGCTGTAAAAGACTGTTACTGAAAACACACCGAATGCACGTTTTGGACACAAATGAATGTGTTTGTGTGCTGCATGATGGAATGGAGAGTGGACCATGAACTTGAATTGCTTTATTTTTTATAATAATAACTGGTTGAAAAGAAATTAAATGGAATAATAAGATTATTATTAAATCACCCTGTCACAAATCCTGCATTCCCATCATGGATTCTACCGGCATGATGACCTCAACCACCCTCGTCCACCGGACTTCAGTTTATAAAAATGTTTGTTACTTTGTATCTATTTTTTCATATCATCACATAAATGATTCTGGTAATCTATTTTAATAAAATAGATTTGTCAAACATAGTGTGATTTGTTCTTCTTCTAAATAATTAAAAAGTAGTGTGCTGTGTGCGTCACACACTCTTAAGCCCAAAAAAGGACCAATCTTTAAAAAAAAATGTTTTAAGAAAACCTGCGTTAACGCATGGTAAATTATTGTTGGTGTTTAGTAAATAAAGCGTTAACGCGATCATAACGCCTTAACGGGCTCAGCCTGAAGACGGGTTTACCTTTACATTTTCTTTAAGGCTAATAAGTTTTGTAAATGAAATTAACGTGTTTTGGGAGCATATTTGGGAGCATATTTTGGTTTACACTATAAAAATAGGCATTTTTAGGCATTTGTTTAACCACACAAAAGGACAAAATGCGTTTTTTTCGCTATACACAGGTGCTCTTGGAACGTGATATCGCGAAATGTATATATACACACACACACACACACATACACACACACACACACACACACATATATATATATATATATACACGTGTGCCTAAATAAACAGTAATAGTATATATATATACACGTGTGCCTAAATAAACAGTAATAGATTTCTAAACAATCTGACGCTCAGAAAATATGTTAATCCATCTTCTGTTTCACACAAAATTATTTTTGTTATAAATATATATACATAAATGTATATTTATTTTTTTACTCAGAACCATCTGAAATAAAAAGTAATTTTTTTGTTATTTTAATATTTTATCTTTAATATTTTCTCTTGCACCCAAATTGTAATTTTTAATGTTTTATTTAGCTTTAAAATCATACGAAATTGTGCATTTTTTGTGATTTTTAGTATTTTATTTTAAAACCGTACAAATAGATTCACAAATCTATTTTCTTTAAGGCGGGACTTGTATTTTGAAATAAGCCGCGGTGTGTTGTCACAACAGTGATGGAGGACTTTGGAGAAGACGGTGTTTATCTGGTTGTAAACAACATCCCGGCCGAGTTCAGGTCTGCAGACCTCAGAAACTACTTCAGCCAGTTCATCGAGAGCGGAGGGTTCCTGTGTTTCCACTACAGACACCGGCCGGAGGTTCGCAGAGAGAGAGAGGAGAACCAGCAGCAGAACCAGGAGGATCAGGAGAGAGTTCAGGGAGTTCGGGAGAGGGTTCAGGAGGATCAGGAAAGGGCTCGGGAAGTTCAAGAGAGGGTTCAGGAGCTCCGGGAGGACCGGGAGAGGGTTAATGAGCTCCAGGAGGATCAGGAGTGGGTTCAGGAGCTCCAGGAGGATCAGGAGAGGGTTCAGGAGGACCAGGAGAGCGTTGAACAGGGTGAGCATGGAGCAGGGAGCAGTAAAGCAGCCCCCAGAGCCGGGTCGTGCTGCTGTGTTGTCTGGGTGAAGGCTGCAGAGGTGGAGCGGTTGGTGAAAATGTACTCTGGAAACCAGTGGATCAGCTCTAAAGGAGACTGGCTGACAAAACGCTGCGTCCTACACAGAATTAAAGTATCTGATCAGACAGGTGAGGGTCATCCGGGTGAACTGTCTGAGTGGAGCAGGAAAGTGCGTGTGTGTGTGTGAGAGAGAGAGAGAGAGAGAGAGAAAGAAAAGACGTGTGCAAGAGAGAGATAGAGATGTGTGTGAGAGAGAGAGTGAAAGAGAAAGAAGACGTGTGTGAGTGAGAGAGAGTTCTTTGTGTATGTGAGTGAGAGAGATGATGTGTGTGTGTGTGAGAGAGAGAGGTGTGTGTGTTTGTGTGTGTGAGTGAGTGAAAGAGGGAGATGATGTGTGTGTGTGCATGTATATATGTTAGAGGTAGGAGCAAAAATTATTAGTGTAGTGTCATCATATCGTTACAGAAGCTCCAGCTGCTTGTGTTTATTTTGAATATTGTGCTTTACATTTACTAAATAGACTTTTGTTATGTATTAATATGTATTTTGTTTAACAAATTTTTTTGAATGTCTACTCTGATAACGTTGACTTGTGCTTCATAGTACATGCTGAATAATTCATAGTAGATGCTGATTAATTTATAATAAATTCAGGGTAATACATCGTAAATACTCATTAATTCATAGTAGGTATTTTAATGGTAGACACTAAGTATTTAATAGATTCTGCATAATTCACAGTACATACTGAATAATTCAAAGTGGATATGAATAATTCATAGTGGATATAAAATAATTCATAATGGATAGAGTAATTCACGGTAAATACTGAATAATCATGGTGGATACTAAACCTTTCGTAATAAATACTAAATAATTAAAAATAGGTACTGAATATTCCAGAGTAGATATTGAATAATTTATAGTAGGTATTGAGTTATTAACAGTGGGTACTGAGAAATAATTTTCCAGATGAATTACTGGTTAATGAACCTGCAGTGTATGGTGTCGATGTTTTCCTCTGTGGCTGTAGATCCTGATGTGTTTCCGTATAAAACGAAGGCTGAGTTGAGGCGTCCGGCGCTGCGCTCGGCCCGTTTCACCCGGGCGGACCTGAGGTCGCTGCCGGAGCTGAACCCGCCGCCGCTGATGCCCCGGGGGAACGTGGGGACCCCTGTCAGTGTGTTCCTGCAGCTCATCCAGTCCTGCCGCCTCCCACCACGACTCATTCGCAAGCTCGGCCTCACCTTCCCCAAAACGGGCTCCCACCGCCGCTACGGCAACGTGCCCTATCAGTACAACACCGCCGTGGTGGCGGCGAGCGAGGAGAACGTGTTCACTGCGGGGGGGGCCGAGATCAGTGGGCCTGGAAGTGTCCCCCCACACAGAGCCACAGCTAAATCCAAACCTCACCTGCCCCGTGATCCACCAATCACGGAGCAGACAGCAGAGGCACAGAGCGAGGACGACCAGTCAGGACCTGATGATGTGAGTGCAGAACATACAGACACTCTAGAGCCTTTAACCTCTACTCTACCAGGCAAACATTTCTGCACACCACAGGTTTTACCTTCATCCACTTATTTCACAAACTGCAGATTTTTATTCTTGTTAAATATCGGAAAGTTGTTGAGTTTACAACTACAAAAGAAAATATGTCAAGTTTCCACCATCAGATGAATGAATCCGTAACAGTGCATGTCTGACAAGCTATTAACTGGTTGTTGGTGATGCAGAGTCAAATTCTAGACCATCCTTTAACTTTAAATGCACTCGTTACTGTTTCATCACTTGTTAGCTCTTTAAATATCTAACACTGGTCTGGTGATCTCCATTATAATTATATTTGTATTAGGTGGCTTTTTATAAGTCAGTAGTGATGATTAAAAAACATATTTTCAGGCTAATAAAGGAACTCAGATCATACTGTAAATGTATTTCTTAGCAAAGAATATTGAATGTAATTTTAGTAAATATTAAGTAACATGAAAATGTGGAAAGACTCAGTGTGTGCTAAAACTTTTGACCGGTAGTGTATGTGTGATGTCGGGAGGGGGGGTTCAGTGTTGATGTTTGTGGAAATAATTGATAAATAATTTGTAAATCAAGGTATGGGAAACAAATAAATACCTAGATGCCAAATGTGTCTTGTGGTAGAGTAATAAATACTGTAATCAGACAAAAATGATGCATCAGAGGCTCTAATCTACATTTTAGTAAATGTTTCTAAGGGCAGTTCCAGTGAATGTCCGAAATTCCCTCATGATTCAGTGGATGAAGGTCATTCACTGTTTGGTGTTAAACGGTTCACTATAGAGACCCCGATTTCTTTACAGTGGCGGTGAATTAAACCAGAAGTCACCAACACAAATACAGCCGTTTTAATCACTGTCGCTCCCCAGTGAAGCTCCATGTGTCTGAGTGTTTGTGGATGTTGATGATGGTAAAATAGTAAATCCAAACCATCATGACACCCTATCTGTATCCCTCCACCATGAATGGGTTTAGTTTTAGGACCAAAAGCTTCTCAGAACTCTGGTAGAAAAATGTCTCAGGCATTAAGTGCTGCAACCATAAACATTTGATGGAATAACTTTCTGTGAGGGAGCTTTTAGAAGCAGTCTGGTTCCATTCACTTCTGCTGGAAAATCTTCATTTATCAGACAGTGTGAGTGAAAAATAGAGTAGTGTGATCAGACCCTGATTTCTTTACAGTCTAGGTGAATGGAATCAGACGTCTCCAACACAAATCTAGCCTTTTTATTCTCTATCGCCCTCCAGTGAAGCTCCACTTGTCTCTGAGTGTTTATATGGCTATTGACGATGGTAAAATAGTCGGTCTGAACCAAATCAGTTTTCTTTCGGGACTGTTTTGCCTCATGATACCATGCATGTATCCCTCCACAATGAATGAGTTTAGTTTAAAGGACCAAAAGCTTCTCAAAACCAGCACAACCAGAACCATTTGAGGGAATAACTGTGTGTGTGTGTGTGTGTGTTGTAGGATGATGATCGCTGTGAAGAATGGGAGCGTCACGAGGCTCTTCATGAGGACGTGACGAGTCAGGAGCGCACTAAAGAGCGGCTGTTTGAGGAGGAGATTGAGCTGAAGTGGGAGAAAGGTGGTTCAGGACTGGTCTTCTACACAGACGCTCAGTACTGGCAGGAGGAGGATGGAGGTATGGAACCAGTCCGTTCTTCACAGAGATGGTGATTCAGTCACACTCAGAGGAGGATCCTGCTCATCATAACAGTCTTTTTTTGTCTAATCAGAAATAAATCTTATTACTTGGAGATTATTGAATTCTGACTTGTTTCTCCTAAACCCCTCCTTAGGAGAAATAAGGAGCAAAAGAAAAAAATTTAAGACAGAAGTACTTCTGCCGCTCTCATCAGCTTCTCAGTTGTCTTCTCTTCAACAACCTTATGGATCTCAAAACTGACTTTGGTAGCTGAATATGAATTTGACTTTAAATTCACCAAAACAAATTTTGGATGTTGTACAAGCTCATTTATAAAGAAGAAAGAAAGAATGCTAAAAAGAGAAAATGAAAAGAAGGGAAAGTACAGAAGGAAAGTTGGAAGATAAAAAGAAAGCATTCTGAGAAAAAAGGAAAGAAGGAAGGACAGAAGAAAGGGATGCTACAAGATAAAGAAAAAGACAATGAAAAGAAGGCATGGGGGAAAATAAAGGAAGGATGAAAGATAAGGAGGGTCTTTTCCTTTTGTCTGGGTGTTGATTCTAGAACTTTAGGATTGAGATTAGTGTTGGACTATAAGGGAAGAGTCTGTTTTATGGTGCTTAAACCTGAACTGATGTGTTCTATGTATGTAATAACCAAATTTGTTATTCTTTTTCTCTTCAGATTTTGACGAGCAGACGGCAGACGACTGGGACGTGGATATGAGCGTCTACTATGACAAAGGTGCGTCATTCTCATCCTGTTTTTATTCTGCCTTGCATTTCATTCCCGGTTCTTCCAGTTACGAAGACACTTTTTAGCACTTCAGTCCATGTTCATATATAACAGTAAGTCATATAAGGCAAGAAACCACATTAATGAGTCTATTAAGCACCTCCACATGGTCTGAGGCAGTGGTGTGATGATTTACAGTGCTGTGCAAAGGCTTGTGCCCCCCTAATTTCTTTACATTTTGATTTGAATCACCTTGTGGGTGTGAAAATACTATTTAAAACCTTAGAACTCTTATCTTTGGCATATTGAGTAGATTAAATGAAAGAAATTGGATACAAAGAGCCTAGATCAAGGAGTTTCAACCACTCAGCATTCAGCACTGGAATCTGGAATCATCTGCTCCTGTTTCTTCACTGGTTCAGGACTTCAGTTAGATGTTCTTTGTTCTGCTTGAATTATTCATACATAGGTCACTGTGTGTCTTCACAAACAGAGACACTGGCAAGTGTCACACAGAGACACTGACAAGAACAATATAAAGTTTAAATAAATCCAATACAAAAAATACTCTGTATGAGATACATTATATACATAAATATACACAATGCTATATACAGAAATACTGGAGTACAGTTACTATAGATAAGTAACTTACAGTTTAGTGAATTACTAGTAACCCAAATTGTGGTTAGGAGTCTGTTATTGTACATAATAGAGATCAGTGGTAGATCAGTAATACTGACAGTAGTGATATTCACATGGTTAGACTATTGCACATAGTAACAATAATAATAATAATAATAATAATAATAATAAAAAGATATTGTATGTAATGATAATGTTTTAGCACATGTTGAGAGAATTGCACAGTATTGCACAAGGTAGAGTATTGCACATAAAAATAATGATTCTGATGATGGATCGATATTGCTTTACTATGTTTTTGCATCTGGATCAGATGGAGGAGACAAGGACTCCAGAGATTACGTCCGTATGCGTTACGAGAACAGACTGAGGGAAGGTCTGGAGGACACGTCTAGCCAGCAAAAAATCGGAACCTTTGAGAAATTCACCAAGGTAAGCATGTGCAAAAGTCTTGAGCCACCCCTCATTTCATTATATTGAGCTTTGAATCACCTTGTTCTTGCAAAAATATTACTTTCTGCCTGTCAAACTGTCTTATCTTTGGGAAATTGATTAGATTAAATGAAACTGGAACAAATGTTTTACTGTGACAGGCTGCAAACTGCCTAAAGATACAAGGAACCTAGATAAAGGAGTTCCAACCACTCAGTATACTGATCACCGCCTGATCATCTGGAATCATCTGCTCCTGTTTCTTCACTGGTTCAGGACTTCAGTTAGATGCTCTTTGTTCTGCTTGAATGATTCATACATAGGTCACTGTGTGGCTTAACAAACAAAAACATTTCTCTGAAACTGGATCTTTGGAAGTAAAATGTGAAGAAATGAGACTTTTGCACAGCACTGTAGATCCTGTAGCTGTACCTGAATTTCACAGTCACTTCCACCAGCACTGATTTATGGTTTTCAAGATTCTCAATTTTTCGGATACGTATTTATACAACACGTGAAATGAGCCCCTGAGTCAGTCCTTAAGAAAGTTAAAGTGAAATGAAGGTAATACAGATATACAGAAAAAAAGTGTATTGAGACTTAACAAATATTAAAAACATTACAAACAGAAGCAAGATCTATACAGTGTGCAAAATGTAACAGAATAGGAATATCTGTGCTTGTTTGTGTAAATTGAATGTCTTGTTGAGTCACCTAGTCCCTGGTTTCTCAAACTACGGGCCGTGGACCATCCCTTTGACTTTCTATAATGTTAAGTATTCCTGCCCACGAGAATTAGCACCTCCATCTCATTTACTCCAAACCATGCGCACGCACGCACACACACGCTCAAACGTTATGAGAGGCAGGGGCGTCGGAGGCCAGGGCCGTTTTTCAGGTTCAGGTCCTATGTCTCTGGCTTATATGTTTATCATAAAATTGTATGGATGTTATTGGGGCACTGTTTGGCAGTGCTTTATGTTCAAAAGTATAGTTAAAAAAACAAACAAAACGTGTAACAAATCTAGGGTTCTTGGTTCTTATGTATATGCACAGGCCCATAATAATAATAATAGCCTAAATACTACATATCTTTATATTTACAGGTTATTTGGCAGTAATCTCAAACTCTGTCTGTTCTGTTTAATATTATTCTTAAAAAGGCATAAGGCCTAATAATACTAATACTATTAGTAATATAACTGTAGTAGTAGTGGTATAATAATAATAATAATAATAATAATAATAATAATAATATATTTAATAATATCTATCTCTCTATCTAGGCACATGCACCCGTGTGGGGATGTTGGGGCGTAGGCCTTGTAGCCCAAAGCGTGATGTGACTGGGCCCCAGGACAAAGTTTGAGAAACATTGATCTGGTCTGTTTCTGTTTGTGTTTTTAGGGCGTCGGGCGGCGCGTGATGGAGAAGCAGGGCTGGAGGGATGGAGACGGACTCGGAAATAATCGGGCTGGAATAGCCGAGGCGTTGGAGAATGAGGGGCAGCACCCGAACTGCAAGAGAGGATTTGGGTGAGAGTTTATATCTGTGGTTGAACTGCCAGGTCCACAAACATGCTGTTTAGGGCCCTATTGGTAAGAACATTTTGTGTCCGATTATAAATGATGATAATAATGAGAACATTGACTGAATTAGGTCTGGTTGGTATCTTTGTAATCTAAATTAGTTCTGTTTCTTCTTCATACTTTACAGGTATATTATAGTATAAAAACACAAACATGTCCTGTGCAAAAGTTATGGCAGTTTTGTGGATCATCTTTGATGGAATTGTACAAAATATATTGCAGAAACATTTAATTAAAATTCCGTGTAGAGGTGTACTTATTAACACTTACATATTGATCTGTAATAATTATAATAATACATCTGTTGGATAGAAATTGGTTTAGTTTGACTGTGGATAACTCATGCCATTTAAATGAGCTGATTTTGTTTCATTACAGATCATGTGATGATGTCCTAACCCACAAGCTCAAAGTTTTTATTTTTTATAATGTGTACATAATTAAAATATTTTTGCAGGTATCACGGAGAGAAGCTCAGCTCGTTCCAGCCGCTCAAAAAACCCCGTCCAGACTTTCACATATCCACTGTGTATGATGAGCCCAAAGACATTGACCATGGCGACAGTCTGCTGAGGCGCCAGCCGAGCAGCGGCATGAAGCACCGCCGCTGGACCCCAGGGGGCAGCACTGAGCCCAGGAGCTGACCATGCAGTTATTAACCACTTTTTTTTTTAATTCACTCTTTTTTTGTGAGAGCTTGAAGCCTTGCAATTTGAGAAAAAGTGCAAATACAAACTCTAAAAAATGTTTTAAAGGAGATATTTCATCTCGTTTGAAACTGCGAAGTGTATTTTTATGGGGTTTTTATTAAAGCCTTTTAACATAAATGGGTTTGTTATTTGGTTCAGAATGCTGTAGCATGAAATACAGATTTGTTTCCTCTGAACTGAGGCTTTTTCAGGCCCACGATTTCATGCAGGGCAGGACAGGAGATAAAACCATGTGAGCTGGTGATGTCCTGAACTGCAGATCTTTTGAAGTTCATAGAGCTGCATGATACAGACAAAATGTCAGTGTTGCTATTTTACTACTACATATTGAGAATAAAATGCCTACATTGAAGGGACCATATTCCACTTTTCTGGAATTAAAAAGGCTTAAAGGGGAGATATTATGCAAAACTCGTTTTAGTTATAGTAGGTCTATGTGCTATACAAAACATGTTCATGAAGTTCTTTGCACAAAGTCACTCTCACATAAAGAGATATCACCCGCCTCTGTTCTTCAGTGTCAGGCCCTTTCAAAATGAGCCGTTTGGACGGAGGGCCCAGTGTGACGTCCCCCCCCCCCCCAGGCCAACTTGAATAGAACCACCCCGCATTTCTCGAGACCCCACCCCCGAGATTA
>JBBPCX010058070.1:0-14344 GCA_037974365.1 Hydrocynus forskahlii | reverse complement strand
TAATACATGAATCAAAAAAAGGTAGCTTGTGTGTAAACTCCAATTAGAAATACAATTAGTACTTTATTTAAAATTCAATTGTATGGCCATCCTCACCAGTGTCTTTTGAATGTATGTATAATATTAATTTTTCCACATTTTTCCTCAAATATTGGGCCTTTTAATCTTAATATATAAGTTAATTTTTCCATTTCAGATATTTCCTGGATAATGTTCAACCACTGATTTAGTTTAGGAGGTTCAGGCTTGAGCCAGTTTCTAGTAATTGCCTTCCTTGCAGCAGTTAGAAGAATCTTAAACAAATATCTATCACTCTGTAGAATAATTTCTGAAATATTCCCTAAATAAAATATGGTACATGAATTAGGTATCCCAAACCCCAGCACCTCCACCAGAACCCTATGTATTTCCTTCCAAAAGGATGTAATCTTTCCACATGTCCAGAAAATATGTTTGCGGTGTGCCTCTAAATGACTGCAGAATCTCCAACAGGATTGCTGTTTCGAATACTTTGATTTTTAGGAGTAATAAAGAAACGCATAAAATTCTTCCAACTAAACTCTTTCCATTTTCGTGAATTTCTGTTGTGTTTTGCCCATATCGGGCTGTGATCATTTTGATCAGATTTTGTGATATGTAGAAAGTGCCTATGCACATTTACCACATTAGTTCTGTTACCGTAAAAGTCTTAATAAAAACATGAGTGGAGATAAGAAATAAGCTAGATGGAGCAGCTCCTTTTGCCTCTGATGTGATAATGTGAACCGTTACTTAGTCCTTTGTACACTTTAGCATATACATTACAAGCGTTATTCGGTTGGTTGCGTCTCTGATCTCCTCCAAATATGGACTGAATGATCTGATCGTTTTGTGTCTCTTAGACAAGCAGTCCTCATACTTTTTTTAGTCTAAGGCCCCATTTGAGAAGGGTACGTGCCTCTGCTCTCCACCTCCCCACCCACCAGAACCTTGTTCAGTTTGTCAGTTTTCCCTGCAGCTACCACTGACCTTCTCATATCAGAGACAGAGTGCTTTTCTGTGACATAAGCACTTTTTTAGATACAGCCAAGGCACATTAATAAACTACATTAAATATTTCAACGTCTTAACATTTTCTAACACTCTACTCAAGAAATATCTTAATGCCAGGTGTGTAAGAATATCAGGATTCAAGAAGAAGAAACCAGCATTCTATAACACCACTGGGCAAACCTCCTAATGTTACATTTATCCACTATTTTACATCACTGTGGATGAGAGCATCTTCCCAATATAATAAATGTAGGAGAATGTTGCCTTGACCTCTCTGTGATTTTCATATAGATGAAAGATAATTTGTAAACAATCATGAAACACAATATATCACAATACTTCTCACTCATATTCTGCAACCACTTAATCCTCACTAGGGTCGTGGGTGTCCAGAGCCCCTCCCGGGGCCAAAGAGTGCGAGGCAAGGACTCACCCAGGGTGGGGCGCCACACACCATTTACTCACACACTCACACCTACGGTCAATTTAGAATCCCCAGTTCACCTGACGATCATGTCTTCAGACTGTGGGAGGAACAAGAGACCCTGGAGGAAACCCATGCCACCACGAGGGAACATGCAAACTCCACCCACACAAGACCAGGACCCGGATTCAAACCCCCAACCCTGGAGGACTGAGGCACAATGCTACCTAGTACAACACTGTGGGCCTAGGCACAATGCTTAGAATATTTCATTTTTTAATCAAGATTTTACAAGAAAATGGTCACAATATCACAATAAAATGTGTTAAAAAGTTATTAAAGTATAAAATGTTATTGCTAACTGGTGTCAAGTTATTGCTAAGTGTACACACACACAAGAACACATACATGATTTGTGTTTGTATTGGTTGAGTGTGAGTTTTTGTATTTAAGTTCATCTGAGGTGGACCTTGGTTGTTGGTCCACCATCATCCTACGTGACAGATGGATAAACCTTACAAGCGCGGCTTGGGGGTAAGCTGGAGAGCACGGGCTGGTTCACAACTGCTGAGCTGTTGTGTGGTGGTGAGTCGGAGGAGGACGAAACGGACCTGGGCTTCTGGTGGGATGGGTGGATTGACAGATCCTCTATTATCGAGCCAGAGCGCATTGTGGACCCCTTCGTCCTAGACTCGGCCGCGGAGGAGCTCCCGCTTTGGCTCGCCGGTAGGCTTAACGGGAGATCCGCGGTCCGGAGACGTAGGAAACGTGGGGGCCCACGTCGCTCGCGTCTCCCACCCAGGAAGTCTGAGACTTCCTCCGGCACTCCACCACTCCAGCCTGTGCCTGGCTCACCTTGGAAGGCGAGCTCTTGGCTGGGACAGCGATCTTCACTCGAGCACGCCAAGAGTGGAAGTGTGGCTCCAGCTACCAATGCGGTGTGAAACGCCACCCACAGCAGCGTCCGAGGGACCAAAGACCCTGGTCACGCTGGCGCTTGAGGCGCTACCGCTGGGGCGTGCACAGGCCCGCAAGCTGGAAAACAACAAAGACAGATAGAGGTCGCAGCAGAGCGAGATTTCGTCGCAGCAGCAGGGCGCTCCCAAGGACAGGGAGGGGCTCCTGATAGGGGGCTCCGCCTCTGAGGACAGAGAGGGGCTCCTGATAGGGGGCTCCGCCTCTGAGGACAGAGAGGGGCTCCTGATAGGGGGCTCGGCCTCCAAGGACAAAGAGGGGGTCCCGGTAGGGGGCCCTGCCTCCGAGGACAAAGAGGGGGTCCCGGTAGGGGGCTCCGTCCCTGAGGACAGAGAGGGGCTCCCGGTAGACGGTTTGTGAGTTTTTGTATTTAAGTTCATCTGAGGTGGACCTTGGTTGTCGGTCCACAGTCATCCTCTATTTTTTCTCTTTTGATTTCATTCTGAGTTTTAGTCTGGCCCTCATGTCTATTGTTATGTATGTTTTTTGAATAAAGTCTGAGCAAGGAAGTCTGCAGAAGTGCCTGCCCTCACTGAGGAAAAAGGGGAAGACGTGACAGCTTATTTGTTTTATGCTATTCCACAGGGCAATTAGCATCATAGTTGTGGCTCTATTCATCTTTTCTAATTGGTGTGACGTTTATCTGAGCAGCACAAATAAACGTCTGTTATCCAAAATTTTACACAGAGGACAGAGATGCTGTTTTTATCCAGTAACTGTATACAGGAACAGAGGTCTGTCACATTATGCAGGATTACTTGCTTATTCAGCTAACTTAGCTTGATGTAACCTCAGACTTTGCCTCATGACGGTGGATCTCTTTTGACCTGGTTATACCACCATGACGTATGATGCATGTCTAACCAGCTCCAGAAAACCTGCAGGTTATGTTGGGAACTATGGATATTAAACAGGTCTTGGAGCAATGAGGGCTTCTGACAAATCAAGGATAACCTTCTGATATACATTATGTGAACAAAAGTATTGGGACGCCTGACCATTACACCAGCAGGGGTTTTAATGACACTGCATTCAAATACACACAAATACATAAACTCGAAGTTGGTTATGGACCTTGTTTTGTGCACTGGGGCACAGTCATGCTGGAATATAAAAGGTTCTTCCCCAAACTTTGGAAGCATGGCGTTGTCAAAAATGTCTTGGCATGCTGAAGCATTAAGATTATTCTTCACTGGAAGTTAAGGGGCATGTGTCCCAATACTTTTTTTCACATTGTGTAGGTGAACCCCTGGTAAACAAATTGCTCCTTTTCGGTTCACTTCTTTTTGCCTCATTACTGCTTGAATGATATGAAAAATATCAACAGATACCAAGAAATAACATGCTTGGCTAAATTTTAATTACAGCTGTACTGAAACATTTTCCTGTGGTGAGGGGGGGCAATAAAAGTGGCACTATTGACTTGCCCCGATCAAGAGTTGATGTCAGACTGTAGTGCCTTTTTACTGTTATAAATGGTTTGCTTACTACAAATTCACATAGTTATTTTTTTTTTTCCTTCTTTAATAAACAAGCCTCTTAAACTAAAATTTGTGAAGCTGCAATTTAGAAAACCTGTCTAAGGTAAAGACACTTTGTGAGACAGGTTTCAGAGGTGCTTGAAGTCTGTATGTGAAGATTGCACAACCACTTTTTCTTAACTGACATGGACACTGATATAAGAATCTTGAGTTTGAGCCGATACTGATTCCAATCTGAATCCAATATTTGAACCTTAAAATGACCTGTTAAAATTATATTATTAACTGGAAACACTCACTTAAGATGAGCATCTACACTAGGTCATGATGCTTAAACTAATAAAGCTTGACTACCTTTCCTTTGACTAAGGACACCCCTCAGTGAGTGTTTGTGCTATTTCAGATTAGATTTGTTTCAGGACTGGTGTGGAAACAATCTACCTCAGTCATCGATGTGTGATCAAAATCTTCTTCTGATCACAGCCTGATGCTGATACCTGGTATTGGATCAAAAAATAAATAAACGTTTTTCATTTTTTAATTGTATAACTAAGCTTGAAATCACTATAAAACTTACATTTAAAAGCAAGAGATTTAAATGACATGATTTTCTTCATCTGACTTATTTTTGGTCCATGTCTGTTTGAATGTATGTTATATCTCATCACTGGTGGAGAATTGTTGACATAATGATTGTATGTTGATTACAGTTCTGATAAAACAAGCTACCTATCTTGGATCACATTGCTTTTAAACTTCTCTAGATCATGCACAGCAGTAGGAGTAAGTTGATTTACAGCAGAAAACAGAATACCCACTAGGACAGAAGTGCTCAGCTCTGGTATCCAGCACAGTTTAGAGATTTCCCAGCTCAGATTACACCTGGTTCAACTCACCCCTTAATTTCCAGGTTTAGTGAGTGTGCTTCAGAAGAGGCAACACCAAACTACCACTGTGGTCACTAGCCCTCCAGGCCTGAAGCTGGACTTGCCTGCTCTTGCACTTCAAACAAGTTTGAGGAGTGAAAATGGATAAGGGAAATGAATGACATTTCGGTAGGAACAAAAATGTAACTGACCTGTAAGTGGACAATGGCTCTGAGTGTGCTTCACCATGCACTCTCACATGGCATATGTTTGTATTGTGTCATGATGTGAGAAACCATTTTGCCTTGTGTATGCATTTTTAAATGCAAATTTGCAAACTCTATTGACAAAGTGGAACATTGCATTTGGACCTATATTGATCATAAAACCATTGGTAAATTATTATGACCACTTCATAATAAAAAGTTATAAATTGTAGCAATTAACTGACTCATAAACCGTAAAATTCCATAGCCTCTGAGTGTGGTCATGCCCTAATCAATACAAATATAGCTGTTGGGCCTAATAGCTTTCCAAACCTCCTATTTTATTACACGGGGCAGACATACCTATAGTGTGTCTAAAAGGATTGAATTAAAGTTTTAAAATAAAAGAAAGTAATAAAGGTTTTACCCTTTTTATCCTGGGAAGGGACTAAATAGATTCCAACTCAAAATATGGTAGTCTTTACACAGTTTCTAAAGCCATCACCATCTCACACTCTAAGATCCAGGAATAGTCAATACTGGAATCAAAATGTTCTAACTGGTTCAGGAATGTTGTGTTGGAACCGAGAACAGAAATGTTAAAATACTGCATGCTAAATCATTCCTGCTGAATTGTACTGTACCTATTCTCCATATTAAAAACAGTAGTGTGTACATGTGTTTGTGTGTGTGTGTGTGTGTGTGTGTCTGTACCTGGTAACTCTGACAGTGATCCTCTCTCAATTATGTGTTTCCTGTAGAGGTTTTTGAGGACTTTAGCACTGCCAAACCTTTTAAAGCGGCTCTTCACGTTGTTGTAGTACCATTCCAATGACTGTGTTCTCAGGAATCTACACACACACACACACACACACACACACACACACACACACACACACACACACACACACACACACACACACACAAACAAAGAGAAGAAACAGAGAGAAAGTTACACCTCAGAACACAAACGATTCAGTTCGGTAATGATTCCATTCAGAATTATTTATAAAAACACACTGAATACACAAATGGAACTGGAGGAACCATGTACAGATCAGTGGAGTATTACTGATCTACCAGTGAAGGAAAGATTTGCGTTGAGTGTTCTGGGTGTAAGGTGGAAGAGGGCAGCTCCAGACATTACAGAAGAAATTTTGATTTATGAAGTAAAGTCTCTGTTGTTTTGGACTTTCATAGCTTCTTCAAGGGGTGGGTGTGGCCTAGTGGGTAGGATACTTGTCTCTGGACCAAGAGGTCATGGGTTCGAATCCTACCTTCAGCACACCACCACTGGGTTCCTGAGCAAGACTCTTAACCCCAAGTTGATCCAGGGAGACTGCCCCCTGTAGTTAGGGAATGGAAGTCGCTTTGGATAAAAACGTCTGATAAATGCTGTAAATGTAAATATATTTCTAATTCCATACATTCATAATTCCATTATATTTAGGCCTTAGTAATTAAGTTTGCATCTGAAGTGTGTGTGTGTGGGCAATTTTGTCCTTCTCTGGACTGTGCATAAATTGGGACCACCCTTTTCTGATCTGGAGTTCTGTGCAGTGTCTGTGTGTGTGTGTGTGTGTGTGTGTTATAGTGTGTAAAGGTTTATTGTTGAACAACAAAGATTTCTTGGAATAAAATTTCTTCGAATATAGCTCCCAATGCACCTGATCCAACAAATGAGCTTGTTAATAACTCCTAACTGAGATGTGGTGAATATGGCAAAGCAAAGAAAGCACTCAAATGTGCACACCCAGAACTCCCTGTCAGCCAAAAACAACTAAAAAACAAATAAACAAACTTGTAAAATGTTCATACAGTCCTGTTGTTCCTGGACCTTGTTTGAAGATAATTAAATGAGATATGCTCATGAATTTACTGGAGCATTTTAATCCATGATAAATTAAAATAAGATGATAAGAAAGAACTTTATTTATCCTGAGGGAAATTCTTTTGTCAATAGCATGCTCAGTGCAACAGGAGAACAAAATAAGACAAAACACTAGTGTGATGCAATTATAGATATTATTGTAACAAGACAAACTGTAACACTGACATCGCTGTACGATTTAGTGTACGGTACCAGCAGAACAGTCAGTGCAACATGGCTCATGAAAGTGACAGAGTTAATGAATGATTAGTGTTGCTGCAGCCTCATCTCTCTGAGACAGTGGACTGGGACCAGTTACTCTGCATGTTGATAAAACAAAAGAACAATTTATAAGACTATAGCTTCACACAGATGAGACACAGCTTCACGCTGCTTCCGCAGCTGGAAATAATGATATATACTGTATACAAGCAGTTTCCTCCAAGATAAGTGAAGTTTTCTGATTCTGATTATTTGCAAATAGATCAAGTCATTTTGGCTTTGAGTTTAGCAGAATAAAAATATTTCTTGTGTCCCAGGATGGTCCACTTTAGCCCACACTGACAAGTGGATTTAACACGCAACTAGTCTATGCAACCTCTACAAAAAAAGGAAAGAGAGAGAGAAAGGGGAAAAAGAGACAAAAAAAATTGCACAAGTTGCTGCGAGGGTTGCAGGCTATTGCATGTCCAGCTGCCAGTTATGGGGTTTATCTGCTCTAGAACTTCAGTCCCTTCACCCACTTCCTCCCCCCAAAGCTAGCTTTATTTCCCCCAGCATAACAGGATCAAAACTGCCATAAACACTTCCTGTGGCTTTCCCTCACTCACACACTCTCTCGCACACTCTCAAACCCTCAATAACCATTTAACCATTACATCATCAGCTTCCTACTGGCAGGTTAAGAGCTGCATTTTGCATCATCTTCAGCTTTTGCCCAAAGGCTTCAGAAGCAGTTTTTGTTTACTCTTTGCGAGATGGGGGAGAAGGGACGAGAGAGAGTGCAAGAGAGAGAGTAAAATAAGAATAAAACCAAAAGAGAAGTAGCAAAAATCGTCAGATCGTAAGTGAGAGGAAAAGAAAGGCAGGATTTCATTGTCGCTGGCAAAAAGGAAAGACAAAGAGAAACTAGGCCTGAAAGAGGGATGCATAAAAAAACTGCTTTCAAAGAACTTTCATCTGACTGCGTACAAAGAAATGAAATAATAAAACATCCTTGGCATAAAGACTGCGCCTGTGGCTCTGAGTGGGACGAAAGTGGGGCTTTACGGAGCCTTCATGTGAGAGTGGTGCTGAAACAATTGCTGACCTTAGGCCCCCACTGCACGCGGGTAAATAAGGGGCAAGTCGGGGGAAGCTGTAATGGCTTTAGTGCTTTGTGATGGGGTTCAAAGCCCAGACAGCCTTACTGTAGCCATTCTGGCAGAATGATTATGTCTGTCTACAGCAATTTCCTCTACGATAAATAAAGTTTTCTGATTCTGATTCCGATTTCTCAGTATGGTTCACATAGGCTCCTGTTAGTTGCTTACGGGGGTCCCGTGATGTATTTCTTGCCGTATCTGCCAGTGGCCAAAGCAGATTAGGCGTAAGGCTTTTAGTGCCCACTATAAATAATCTTTATGATTGAAAGCTTTTCCAATCTTCCTATTGGAGACGAGAAGGCCTCTCATATTGAAAAAGCTGTTTAAGTTATAGGCTAACAAAAGTATGTATACGAGGGTGCAGATAGACACAAATACACACTAACTTTTCTGGCAAAACTGAAATACTGTAATGACCATATTGGCCCTCCTATTATTATTGGTCCCCCTGGTAAAGATGAACTGATGCACAAACTATTGAACGTTCATATAAATTTCCTTCTTGGAATGATTTCGTTTCTATAACATTTTCAGAGTGAGACTAAGCTGACAAATAAAACATTTACAAACATTAAACTTTTCAATTATCTTTAAGAAGGATGCCAATGATTCTGAAGGGCACTGCTTATCCCCTTCAATCCTAAGGGTCCATATGCGGACTGCACTCCAATTCTTCCATCAAAGCAGCATAATACACATAATAGTTCCACAGTAGTTATGAAATATTTCACTGAATATTTCCAAAAAGTTTAAGGATAATAAATACTGGACACTAATATTCTAGAGTCCTTTTTTCTAATAAATGGAAAAATTCAACTTGCATTTGGGTTGCAGTTTATCCATTATACAATAACCGTCCAATCTCTATGGCTACCCAGGGCTCTGTAAATGACAGGAAAATCAAATGATATGGACCACCGGCATTTCACCATTTAGGAAAGGGGAGGCATATCTAACTGCCTGTCTATCAAGTTAAATGTCCGCAGAACACAGCTGGGAGCCAGAGCCTAGCCATGTACCTTGGACTTGCAGCAAACAAGCTTTCAGATGTACTACTGAAGTATTACTACAAGGGTTCTGAAATTTAGAGATTTTTAATTTCAATATATACACATGCATTTGCTCCCTACCTAAAGAAAGATATGATAACAGATGGGAAAGGATAGAAAATTGTCATCTGAAGCCTTTGCTAAGACATATCCACCCCACTGACAAACATCCATTACCATAACTGACTTTCTGCAGCTTTAATGAATTGAGCCTCTTTCTCTTGGGCAAAATGAATGAAGGTGAAGAGGAAAGACCCTGAACTATAGAACAAATGAAGTGCTGTTTTGCTGTCAGAAGTGCAGAGGAACACACAGAGTGGGGCTTGATATAGACTGAGGGTTACTAACAGCTTTCGCCTATAGCAGCGTCATTAAAAGAGCATTAAAGGTTATCAGTCTGGAGTGGAATCGAGCGCTACTTGGAGCCTCTGGAAAATGACTCACATTTCACTTGTCTACTGAGACGCAACCCTCATACCCAGAAAACAAACGAACAATGTAAACTTTAAGCTGGATCTCTTGCAAATCTTGCAGCAAATATAATATGTTAAAGTGATTTTTTGGCCAAATGTCTTCCTATGACCCTCTAAACATATTATAACATGAATTATGATGTTGAGTCTTTAATTACTCAGTCCTTGTAATCAATATTGTGGCATACCGCACTTTGATAAAAGATGAATAGATATACACAATTACAAACTCGGTTATAATGTGGAATGAAAAATAATAAAACAGAGACAACAGTTTGTCGTTTTGTATTAATTAAGATCTCACCTCCGATTAAACACAATGGTAAAGTACATTCATACAGTTACATACAAATATATTTCATATATTTCATATATATGCACCGAAATGATTTTTTTGGACCGAAACTGAAAACCGAAAATGAGGAAACACTTGGCCGAAAACCAAAACCCGAAAACCGAAAGAAATTATTTTTATTAAATTATTCATGGGCTATTCATGAGTGAGGCCAAGGAAAATATTTTATTTCAAATTTTATTTTATATTGTGCATTGTTTGAATGCTAAAAAAAATATTTTCATATTTTTGTGACAGATTTATTCTTTTAATAATTTAATAAAAATAAATTCTTTCGGTTTTCGGTTTTGGTTTTCGGCCAAGTGTTTCCTCATTTTCGATTTTCGTTTTCGGTCCAAAAAAATCTTTTCGGTGCATCCCTAATATACACATATATATATTACATTTATTCATTACATTTCAGATGAATAAAGTCCTGAGAAAAGCATCTATTCTTAAACTTTCATGTGAATTTGTACAAATTTGTACACATTTGCATGATAAACCCTCCTTTATCCTCTGAATTATCCCTGTGATCAGCTTACAACATCAAAGCTGTTCAAACATCACAACAAAGGCAGGAAGTGTGCTCTTTGATCACTAAACTGTCATGAAAGCATCTAAATCAATTGGCTGGTGATAATAAAGCAATAAAAGAGTCTAAATTTTTTTAGTCTTTACATCATAGGAGATTCCCAACTCAGTAAAAAATGGGAATTATTTTCTGATCATTATAGCCCTCTTTAGTCTTATCACTGTCATCAAGTAAGGTGATACAAATCATTTTAAATAGTGTTTGTTTTGTGCATCTCTTGTATCTCTGAAACAGTAACTTCACAGGAGAAGAAAAACAGCACACAAGGCACAGTAAGTAGAGCTGATGATTTCTGGTCCCACCAGCTATTTTTCAGATGTGTAGATCCTTTCTTAAACTGTAGCCAAAACTGTCAAAATAAATGCATGTCCTGAAAACCATCTTAAAATGTTTTTTCTCCAAATACAGAGCAAAATATTTATGCATCTTGAATGCTGTTGTTCATTCCAAACCATATTCTTTTACAGGAAGACCTTTAATGTCTTGAAGTCTGTTTGAGTCTGCTGTATGTTTTGCTACACATTTGTTTCTTTGCATTTGTCTTTCTTCACGTTTTGTCGCATTGCGACCGACATATCCATGATGTCCCAGATCATCTCTCCGACACATTTTGAAGGCGACTCGACCACTCTCTCGCTCTCTCCCCATATATTACAGAGCCGACTCGAGCACAAAAATATTTTTTTTTGATGGTCAATCCTCGTCAACCGCGCAAAAACATATATACACGCATAATGCAGCGGGTGTTAATGGATGTTATGAAGTTGGAGCCATGCCCATATTTCAAAAACGCTGATGCAATCACACTAACTATTGTGCCTTCTTGATAAACATTAAAACAAAGAGATTTTAATAATTTGTTCTTAAAAATGTACACTACAAAAGTATTTGTGAGAATGCCAGTAATCAGCTGGGAATCATAGTGACATTTATTGCATATATTTCTTCCTCTCCATTTGTCACTAAATTTTCACTGAATGTAAAAAGTAGCTGGTGTTTCACACAGTGTAATTATGGAAATATAATCTTCACTCTATGCGGAGGTTCCTTAAAAAAAAAGGGTTTGGCACTCCTTCATGTTCTTTTTAAAAACATCCATTAGAAGGTTCCATAAGGAAACAATACTTTCACTGCAAATGACCCTTTCTGATATCTTAGTTTTTTAGAATGTGCAAGGTTTGAACTGTGAAAGGGAATGCAAGTGTTTGAGTAGAGTTCAGGATGGCCTAGAACACCACTCTTCTAATTATAGACATACATTTGATGTTCCTCCACCTCAGGCCCAATCCATCCCACCTTCTCTCGGCTGTCTTTTTACACTCCTTCCTCAGACTCCTTATCTCACACTCCCTCGCCCCACAGGCGCTGCAGTTGGAGACGGCAGCTGTGAGAACAGAGGACTTAGATACACCCATGTCTCCCTCACTTCTCTCTCTCTCTCTCTCTCTCTCTCTCTCTCTGTGTCTCTCTCTCTCTTATACACTGCCAGGATGTGGGGCCATACATATGGCCCATATTTATTATATACATGCCTGGAGTGTCCACATAGGCAATCATGTAGAGCGGCACTTGAGGGTAAAATGTTCCATTACATTACATGGCTGAGGAATGTATTAATGTTACCCTGACACTACCCTTCGACCAACTTAAATATATATGTCGGATTCCATATATCTCAAGAGTTTGGGGTGCAATGTTAATTTAGAAAATAACTTTTAAATTATTATGCTTTGCATTGAAGACATTTATTTTGTGTAGTCCAAGAAATCTTTGTCTGCTCACAAGTAAATGAACACATGCACGACAACAAAGGAACACACACACACTCAAACACACACACACATACATGCACTGCACAGAACTCAGATCAGAAAAGTGTAGATCACAATTTATTCCCAGTCCAGAGAAGGTCAAAATGCCCAGCACACACACAAACACAGAAACAGATGCACACACACAGACACACACATAGAAACACAGACACACACACACACACACACACACACACACACACACACACACACACACACACACACACACACACAGAGTACATAAAATAAAAGGGCACTGAGAAACAAATAGCTCATGACAGAGTCCACAAATGTCTGGTGAAAAAGCCAAAGGCATGTAACCCCACAAAGTTACCTGCACATACATACATGGGCAAGTGCGCACACACACACACAAAAACACACGCACAGCTGGCAAAGTGACCTCTGTCTTGTGCTGACAAAAAAACTGCTCAGACTACAGTGCACAAACACAGACCCTTCAGAAAAACAAGGGGAGCTAAAGAAGCCTGTACAGCAAGATTGCACAGACCTGTTTGTTTTGCTTGAGTGTGCTGTCTTGTCCTTCACACTACCTGTGTGTCGCATATCAGCTCCCAGCGTGTGTGTGCTGTGTGTGTGTGTGTATAAATTCTGTCGCCTTTCTTGAGTACGTGCTGTCTCTTTTTCCTAAATCAGAGAAACACACCCATTTCAATTTAATTGAATTAAGCTTGAAGGCCATGAACCGGTCTGCGCAGAGATGAAAGGTAAAGAGCTCATTCTCTTCCCCCTTCCCTCATTTCTGCTCTCCACAGCTGCTCGAGAAAATATTTCCCCACAGTATAATACCATAGCTTATCCAGAAACAGCCCCTTATCACACAAAAATAACAGCTTCCAAAATATGCATGTTTAGCTCTGCACTGAGGCTATGAGGCTAATGTAATTAACGACTAATTGTGGTTTATAGCTGCCAGGTTAAAAGGAAAACTGGATGCATAATCATTACATTCTTGCTTTGAGTTCTTAAACAGTCTCTGAGTTTGTTACCAGGATATGGGAAGGTGTCTTAAAAGTATCATATCTTACTGTGGTGTGTATATATGGTACTATGGTGTATTATACTGTATGTATATACATATATACTGAACAAAATGCATAATTCAGTTCAATATGTGTCTTAGTCCCACAAATGTAAGTAGTGCCCGAAAACGTACCCCACATTGATGTCTGCAGCTCATTTTAAAAGTGTCCAGATATAATATTTCAGTCACAAGCTAATGCTAATGTTTGTCATGATATATTGCATTGTTCTAGACCAACTAAAAACAGTAGTGGCATCCTAAAGTCTACACATTTTTTAAATGTATATCCTTTTTAATGAATAAAATGATATCACACAGTGTCAGAAACCACAGAGGCATTTAACAATTTGAGACTTATCACCTATTACCTTAACGGTAAAGACTGCAGATGGCATGGATTTTTGGCTTTTCAGGCCCATAAGGGGAGGTTAAGTAGCGCAAATATCCAGCATTAGGAATAATGCAAAACAAGTATGTGAAAACAAGTTCAAAAAATAGATTTCATTTGCACTTTTGCCTGCAAACAAGGCGTATGTGATCTAGTTTCACATATGCTGGCATTACACACACACACACACACACACACACTGTCTCTGTAGCCTAGAAAAGGACATCTTCTGCAGTGTTGTAGATGGAGCAACAACACTGCAGAATCTCAGCGGACAAGGAAAGTGACCTTCATTAAAGAGAAAGAGAAAAAGAGAGTGAGAGTAAGAGAGAGTAAGAGAGGGTAAGAGAGAGTAAGAGAGAGAGAGAGAGAGGGAGAGAGAGAGAGAGAGAGAGAGAGAGAGAGAGAGAGAGAGAGAGAGAGAGAGAGAG
>JBBPCX010058059.1:0-14344 GCA_037974365.1 Hydrocynus forskahlii | reverse complement strand
ACACACAAACACACACACACAAACACACACACACAAACACACACACACAAACACACACACACAAACACACACACACAAACACACACACACTTAGCAGGAAAAGATCCAGGAAACAGAAAAGGACTCTGTGTGCCCATCAAATGCTTAATCATATCCTGGTCCATTGTAACGGGGTTTAATGTGAAGTGTGATTCAAGTTACCACTCAGAATTGAAACAAACCTGTTTGTCAGGTGTGTGTGTTGCTAGTTGAAAGTTCACAACATTTCCACTTATGCCAGATGTAGTTGATCAGATGAGGCATATTCAAATGTTCTTCTTTTGTGTAGAAGTCATACTGCGCCCTAACCCGCACCCACAAGAAGTGCTGGACTGGCCATCGGGCATACCCCTCCCCCAACTCCCGCTGATGGTAAATTTGGGCCAGCGCGGAATCCTGTCAGAACTAACCCGTCTTAAAACTCAACGTCACACTGTGAAGTCACACAGCTACAGGAGCAGCAGTGGAGTGTTACCAGAGCCTACCTGGTTCTGTCCTGCAGTGATGGCTGTCTGGGGCTGCTGGATGATGATCTGCTGGGCTTGGCCCTGCTGGCCCTGTAGCTGCAGCGTCTGTCCTCCCTGCAGCTGGATCTGTCCCGGCTGCACCAGCTGGATCTGAGACCAGACAGCAACAAGACAAGGAGATGCATTAGCAACCACATGATGGAAAAAGAGAGTATACCACCATTCATAACCAGCAGCTGGTGGCCTAATGGTTAGGGAGTTGCCCCTGCAATCAGGAAGTCGTAAGTTTGAATCCCAGAACTGCTAGTGGCACCTGAAGTACCCTTGAACAAGGTACTGTCCATACACACTGCTCCCTGAGCTGTTTTTCTCCTCATTTGTAAACAAGATCCCAAACCACTTAAACTCCTCCACTTGATGCTGTATCTCCCTCCCAACTCGGAGGGGACAAAAGTCTAAATACACCGAAAGATTTCTAATTTCTTTCCAACATCTTATAGACATTACAATTACGGGCTACACAATACATTGCCTGTTAACTGTTATCGTGACATCCGTCTCTGCAAAACTGACATCACAGAAGGCCGCAATATGCAAACGAGCCTCTAACCAACCACAGAGGGACCAATCACAGCTCCGGGTGAGGTCTTCAGGAAATCTTACATAAGTCTAATTATTTATTTTTAACCATTAAAGGTGTCAGTGCATGAATGGGTGGGGCTGAACTGCTATTGTCAAAATAAGGAGATGTTTATGTGTTAGTTTTTCAACATGAACTGATCACTTCCCATTTGTGGACTGTATGAATGGGGGGAGTAAATCTGAAACAATATTTGACTTTGAGCCTTTATAATTCCAGAAATTAATTATATGGGCCCTCTAATGTTTTATGGCTTTGTAATCTCAATGTGGAGCATTAAAATCCCGACGCTAATATTTCACCCATTCCGTGCAGCTCCGATTACGAACGTCACCTCACAATCATTTAACTAAAAACAAATAAAATTCCTCACCTGCTGCAGGCCCTGAGCTCCAGAGACTGGCACCTGCATAATGGTCTGGCCCTGGCCTCCAGACATGGCCTGCACCATGATGGGCTGTCCAGAGGAGGTGATCAGCTGACCACCACTCACCTGCACCATCAGGGGCTGCCCTTGAACCTACACACGGGAACATACACAGATACTGTTAGTTCGATGCAGTTGTGAGAATATTTGCACCACAAAAAGTGATCCTTGCATGCAGCTTTTGGCCTCTGACAAAACAGAAGCATACTGTCAGACATGTTTTATCAGACCAATCCACAGAATGTTCTAAACTGCTCTAGGACAAAGTAACTCATCAGAATCGGAAAACTCAGAATCATGAGACTTTATTGGCACCAGAAAAAAGTCCTTTTCATAAATAAAAGTCACAAACTGAATACAGCGTTACCAATCAGCGTAATTGAGTATTTAAAGAGGACTCCTCTCACTGTAAGTCAGACAAATGGAGTGGACTGGGCTGATAATGACTAAATGAAGGGCTGTGCAGTTCACATGTTTGAGACAAACATGATCAGTATTAGAATAACATGCTGAACACAATGCACATCGCAAGTCCTCTGTATGATCACGAGCACACAATTTCCTCTTGCACTCTTACAGTACACTATATGTCCAAAAGTAAAGACACTCCTCTTGATGCATGTTCAGCTATTTTGAGGTGCATCACCACCTGACAGGTGATGACAGCTTTTATAAGCTCCATAGAGAAGCTCTGCCAATAAAATGAGCCTGGGGTTGTCATTCCCAACACCAAGTTACAGTTATAAAGCCCCAGTGTTGGACTCTGGAATGGTGGAGCTCCATCCAGTACCTTTGGGATTAACTGGAGACACAGAGCTGATCATCCATCATCAATACATGACCTCGCTAAGGCTCTTGTGCAATCAAATCCTCACAGCAATGTTCCAACATTTAGTGTAAAACCTTTCCAGAAAAATAGAGCCTGGTACTGCAAAAAAGGGGGGAGGGACCAACTCTCCTATTAATGTTTATTTAAGCATGTGTCTACAAACTTTTGGACATTTTGTGCATATATAACCTTATAAAGATGCGAGGCTGCTTTGACAGCTCATGTTGCAGATGAAGCAGCATGCAATGTACTGCAAACATGACAAAAAGCTCAACAATGAGACAAGTAGGCCCCCAAAGACTGCCTCTGTTGACCTGCTGGGCATATTAGGACACGACACCTCTAAATGAAAATATCAGAGTCAATGTATAGTAAAACGGGCAAAAGAAAACAGTAGAGACGTAAAATAAGCGACTCAGTCAGCGGATCAGGGCCGAGTTTCCAAAGTTTCCCCATGACAAGTTATCAAGCAGGCCTCTGGAAACTCCTCTCTGGTCCATCACCAACTGAAGTAGAGCATGCCGGTCAGCTCACGGAACCACAAACACGAAGCCGCATGCGACAGATAACAAACTTGAAGGCTCAGAGATCTCACAACTACCTGGAGGGTCTGCACTTGCTGCCCGGCCGCCGTAGCGACAGGCGCCTCGGTCTGCAGCTGTACAGCTGTTACCGTGCCCTGCGCCTGCGGATAAGCCCATATAACTGCATGACTCCTGATTTTACTCCCCATCTGTTCCTCGTTTTAACACCGTTACGCTTTAGCACAATAATGTTTGAGATTGTGCCTGAGTTTGCATACCTCTGGTCCAGTGCTGCACTGGACAAGTGACATGTTTCGCTGATTTTCTGCAACACAACACCCTGAACTGGCAACATATTTTAGGTTACAACTACTGAATTTAAAATAAAGTGGTCTTTATCAAATTAATGGCACATACATACACGTTTCACCCCCAATATGTTAAAATTAGCAAGCGAATGAAAGCTTAGCGCTAAAAATGCTGTTTTGACTGTTGCCTGTAAAAGCTGTGTACATATGTTCACTAAGAATATCAACAAAACATGCAATTTAACAGGGTGTTCAAACCTTTGCAAACAATTTTAAGTGTAATACTTGTGGAACAAAAACATGCACTTGAGAACTGTCTCAATGAAAAAGCCATAGTACTAAAATACAAACCTGTTTGTGTGTGGTTGGGGGAAAAAAGGTTCTGAAGAAGTTCCGTCAAACAAATGTATTACTTCAATCCTAATAGTATCTCCCTCTCACTCAAAAAGCACCAAAGAACCTTTTGTTGGTTCTCGCCCTCCTGTGGGTTTACCTGTGATTGGACTTGTCCATTTGAAGGCTGAACCACTATCTGCTCCCCGCTGCCCGTGGAGTTGTACTGCTCCATTTTGTGCCCCGGATTTCACTACTGTGGAGAAAAAGCATTCCTTTTTTTAGTACGTGCCCAAAGCAAATAACAGAAATAACAATAATAAATGATACACAGATACAGTCGTCAACTTTCAAACAATAAAAAGGACTGGTTTACACTCTGTAGACAAAGAGGAAAACAAGACACTCCAAACTGTTCTCAGTGGAGGTAAATGGAAACAGATGTCTAACTCTAAAATCTCCTCACAGAAAGTTATTAAACGGCTGGATCTGCGTTAGAGACGTCTGGTTCCATTCATCTCCACTGTAAAGAAATCAGTCTCTACGATGAACCGTTTGACGAGTTTCAGTGAGTCTGTCGGGCAGCAGCGAAAAGTCTGACGCCACTTTACAAAATAAAAGTGCCGTAATGAGACATGTATTAGAAAAACAAAACCAAACGAAACCTTGACGGACTGTTGACCACTTAACAGATGAGGATTTAAAATAAACTGAACTACAGACTGGACTACATCTCCAGGCGGCTACGGGGTGCTGAGTGAGAGGGTATAAACAGAGTCTGGAGTGGTGTCTGAGGTAAAGCGTTTGTCTGAGGTAAACGGTTAGCCTAGCCGGTGTTATTTTCGGTCTGTTTGGGTGTTTTATCCCGGTTTCGATCGGTTCGCCGCGATGTTTGGGTCGTAAGTCTCTCCGTGTTCGGAACCCTGAGGGATGTGCCTGGTCCGGACCGCCGGTTCTGTGTGTATCCGCAGTAAAGGAGCGGCTCGGTTAGCTGTGGTGCGAGGCTCTTTGTTGTGTTTTGCGGAGCGCGCGCTCCAGTTGGGCCTCGGGTCTCGCGCCGGTCCGGCCCGGTTCTAAATGTCCTGTATGTTCTGGTTTAATGATGAGGTTTAGTCTGGTCGAGTGCTCTGATTAGTGTTCTGGTTGAGTCTGTACCGTCTCTCCTCCGGTCCGGTCTGCTCTGATTGGCGCGCGGGAACCCAATCACCAGCTCGCTCACAAAATGGCGCGCGGGAGTGGAGCTTCTAACTGGGGGGGGTGGAGGGGAGGCACTGCGCCTGCGCACAAGTGACACTCAAGCTTTTTTTTAGTGATCCGGATCATTTAGCTCGGCTCACCAAGAAGACTCGGCTCTTTACGCTCTTCTCCATTCCACCTTAAATTATGTCTCAGTTAAGCTCTGGCGACCGGAGGCGTGTGTGTGCTGAATCAGATCATTTTAAATATTAGTTAGTTAAAACTGATATTTGGTCATTTTAGTGATTCAGTACGGTTTGTGGTTGTGCCTATATTAACTGCAAAAATGTTCAGTTTCTCAGGTTTGATCTTTTATGGGTGCAAGTATTGAACTGAACAGCTTTGCCTTATTTTTTAAGACCTGCTGACAATATTTCTCCTAATTTCCAAATAAAAAATATTGTTCTTTAAAGCATAATTTTGAAGGAAATAACAAAACAACAAAATAAGAGACAGATGCAGTGTTTACAGAATCTGAATAATTCAAAGAAAACAAATTTCTTGTTCACTCTTAAACAAAATGGCAATAATTACCTTTGACGAACTACTAGTAGTGTTTTACCATCCAGCTGGTCACATTGTGAGAGGAGAGTTTTGATTACAGCAGTGTTTTTATACTTTTCCTTATTAAATACGATTTGATTCTGGTGATCACTATTCAGTACCTCTTAAAGCAGGTGCTTGTGTAAGAATTTTACAGACACTGGCATGAAATGGTCGTCATACTCATATAGATGCTGTTTTTAAAATAAATTTCAGTGGTCTCTTATTTATCCGGAGCTCTATATCAATCGACTCTCGTCGTTTACTTAAAAGAGCCGACTCCCATCGTTCATTTGAATAAATCGACTTAAAGAACCGACTCGTTCGGAACAGACACGTGTGTAGAGAGGTTCTGGTTCGGTCTGGGTACCGGAGCGCTGCGGGTCTGTTGTATTTTCTGAGTGATTCGATCATTCTAACCCGGTTTTGCGATAGTAAGGTGTTTATTTAAGGTGGAAGGCAGTAGGGTAGAGAGTGTCCACCATCACTGGTCCCAGTCAGGGCTGCTGGGGGAGATCTGGATCTGTTCCCGTGTTCCGTTCCACCTTAAACACCGCAGCAGAGACGACTGGGTTCTTCTGGAAAGTCCAGGTGAAGATCCAGTTTTCTTGGGAGTTTTCCGCTCAACCTTGAATGGTATTGCAGTAAGACCGGAGGCGCACATAAAGGTGTGGTCTTCTAATTCCCCGTTCCATCTTAAATAACTCTCCGGTTTAGTGTTTTGAAAGTGCGTTTCCGTGTTGGATCAGTCGCTCCACCTTAAATGTTGCTGTTTACACTCCTGCGCGCGCTTTCTTGTCCGAGCTCTCCAGTCCACCTTAAATGACTCGCCGTGAATTCAGCAGTTAAGGTGAAATTCACTTTTCCAAGGTCACAGATCCGCAGCATTCTCTATTTCTCTTATTATTAATAGCGATTATGTTCACAGAATACTTGTTTATAGTATGATTATAGAATTACATAATATACATGAATTATATATAATTTAAATTTAGTTAAATTTATGATTAAATACATTTTAATTTATTAATATAAATGAGTCATTTTAGTATTAATTATAACAGCACGTTTATGGATTAGTGAATTCCAGTGTAGCTGATGTACTTTCTGTAGATGAGAAGAACCTGTTCTCACAGTCTGATGGGACAATAACTCACCCAGGGACATATTTTAAAGAGCCCATCTCAAGGAAAATGGACTTTTCCTCACTTTTAACCTCCCCCTCCGTAGTGTGCAAGGGGAAGAGGGAGACTAAGGTGCCTAAACGCCTTAATCTTGTACATGTTGAATTTGTTATGACATAAAAACCATGATATTTACATATATGTTGAATGTGAAAGTGACATTTCCAGCCAGGACCGCAGACACAGTGAAGGTCATTTCCGTATCTCAGTCTTAAAGATACAGTCACATAAGCTGCTTACATCCAATGGGAAGATAAAATTAATTAAGAAGCAAGAAAAGTTGAAGAAATGGGCCCTTTAAGTGCCTAAATCAAATTTTGTTACAGTGAAAACACGTTAGGTCTGTTCAGTCATTGGTGTTGATGGTACCTCCTATTTAGGCTCAGAGATTTTTTGGTGGAAACCAGGACATAACTTTTTATTTCCGTATGCTGTTTGCTTTTGACAGACAGGCCACCATCATCAAGTGGTTCTCGCATGCTCGAGAACATGCTCAACCTTCTGAGACTCGTCCGCCTGGTGAAGCTGGTGAAGCCAGCTGCTCTTCCAGGTCCCAGAATGCCACCGACAGGCTGCCCAGCGTGGACCTGCTCCGCTGGAAGGCACTCTGACACCAGAAGAAACCAGGAGGACGCTTCAGAGGAAGATCTCGACATGGTTGAGGTGGAGGCCCAGCTGGAGTCCTTTGTGAGGTAGGACGTGATGTTTTGGATGGGTGGGACATTCTTCTGCTGTTCTTGCTATAATAATGTGTTTTCTGCAGAGAGGAGAATATCAAATGGAAAGCGACTCAATTTCACAAGATCAGGAGGCAGATGAGTGAACGTGGAGCTCCAGACAGGAGACTGACCTGGGATGCCATTGAGCAGATAAGGTCTGTATACACCCTCCGGCCCCCCCCCCTTTCCCTTCATTTCTTCATATTTTCGCTTCCAAAGATCCAAACTGTCTTGTATTTTTAATGTGGTCTTGAGGAACAGTTCTCCAGGCTTCCTGAAAGACTTTCAGTGACTCTTGTTTTCAGTCCAGTCCCTGAACCTGACCAGTTTCAGAGGAAGGCTTTTTGTTTGTTAAGACACACAGTGACCTACGTATGAATCATTCAGGAAATTCAGGAATTAAAATGGAAACTCTTTGGTTTGACAAACTACTGCATGAATTTGGTTTTGTCCCTGAAAACATTGTATGAGTGTCCCCAATGTTGGTAGCCCTTTCTTTTTTAATTAAATCAATGATTAATGCTGATGACAAGCACTGACTAAAGCAGGAGTCTGTTTGCAGATACCTGAAGCAGGAGTCTCCCCAGGAGTGGACGGTGCAGAGGTTGGCGGAGAGTTACTCAGTCAGTCCTGACGTCATCTCCAGAGTGCTCCGCAGCAAGTTCACCCCTCGTCCAGAGAGGAGGCTCAAACAGGACTCCAAAGCGTTGACAGCAGTCGGACGGCTTTCTCTCGAAAACGGTCAAACCGACCGTTCCAGACATGACCGGACGAGACTGTCCATGCCTGCCGGGACTGGGCAGGCCAAGCTTTCAGAAGGTGGCACTGGTGCCCTGATGGCTGTGAGCCCTAACGCCTTGTCACCTGCAGAGTCTGAGACTAGACTGGTTTCCTCTGTTCCATCACGATCGAGAGGAACATCTCAACTATCAACCATCACACAGAACACATCTCTGGAAGAGTCTGATGAGAAACGAGACGTTAAAGAAGCAAAGGGTCTGGAGAAGGTGGTCGATACGGAATGGGATGGAGTGTTCCTTACAAACAAGGAACTTGAGGAACTTGTAGAAACACTCCATGAAAAGCCCAGTGCTGTGGAGCAGAAAGGCAGGGAATTTTTTGACAGCGAGGGCAACTTTCTGTACAGAATATAAAGACATTAGCAGTCCGTTATGTTGGATAAAAACTGTTCTTGTATGCCTTTACAATAATAAAATACACATGAAAAATAAAATACATATATATTTTAAAATGTTGTGTAAAAAGAACCAAAAGCAAACTCCACAAAAATAAGGGCACAAGTCGATTTATTACAGATTTTCCTTTTCCAAATATACAGAGCGAAAACAGCTGGTACAAAGATGATGCAGGTATATATTTACAGAGCCCGCATCCATGACCTATTTATATACATTAATTTTTCAACAGCAACTCCGAAAGCAGAAAACTTCACTTCAAGTAGAAAACCCCTTAAATCTTATAACTTGTGCTGCATCAATACCCCCCTTTAGTCCCCCTGCCCTGTAAAATCCACATGGGATGTGATCTATCTGCTAAGTTTGCATGCACAGCACTGCCGTTACAAGGTTACTCATTCAAACGTATTGCCAAAATCTCAAATTGCTTTAAATTTCCAAAGAAGTAGGACCTCCTGTAAAGAGGGCTCTATTAAAGATTCATGCATAATTAAATGGTTACGATGTAAACAAAGTCATTCAGAGTCAGGGTTTCCCCACACATAGACTTTACCTGGGTGTCTTGGTACCTTAAAGTGTATTTATTTTTATTTAAAAATTTTTTTTATTTTTAGTTTTCTATCCAAGAGAATGATAGATTAACTAGTAGACAGCCTCCCCACGCTCTACCCCTCCTGTACCTGTTTATTCTGCTAAGGCCAAGAGTGTCTATTGATAATCGCGCACACTGCAGATAGAGAGGGGTTCTCAGGTACTACATTAGAAGATATGGACACAGACAATCTTCTGATTGTATAACTGTTCTCTGAAAGCAGCATTTCTGTGGCACAGGAGCTACAAAACAACATTAAGATTATAATCTGTTTTCTCTTCAAACTGTGAAAGACACAGACTAACTAGCTAAGCTAGACTCAGCAGGTATGAGTGTTAAACAGTGTGAGGATGCAGAAGACTACAACTGAAACCTCCCCCACCCCTAACCATTTCCACTGGCTTCCACCACAAGCAAACACTGAGAGTGGGGGTTGGTATGAAACACTCAGTTCTAGAGAAACTCACTGATTCACTATTTTACACCATTAACATCCATATAAACACCCAAGAGACACATGGAGCTTCACTGGGGGTCGATAGAGAATAAAACAGCTGGATTTGTGTTGGAGACGTCTGATTCCATTCACCTCCGCTAGAAAGAAATCTGTGTTTCTAGAAATAACTTTCACCCACACTGAATGACTTTAACATCTCAACCACATTATGCAGAAATTAAACAATCCTCTTTAAGTGTTCACAGTTGGCCCGTACTGAAAGACATTCATTCAGGCAGACCAAGGGACAGGTTAAACAGTTCCGACAACTCTGGTTACCAAGAAATTCCCAGAGAAATTAGATCCACAGATTTGCTCCTTGCTGTTAATTATTTAACATGATTAACGTTATAGTTATTTCCGAAGGCACACACCATACCTTCATGGCAGGCACTTGAATGAACACACACCAGTGTTTGTTTACTGATTACATCTGTCAAAGAATAAATAAAACCCATTCAAATTCATGCAACCATCATGTATTATAAATTATTTTTGTAGGACTAACAATCAAACAGAACAAATAAGTAAAACAGCATTTTAAGGGGGGGGGTTCTGGGTATGTGGATTCATAAGTTAACCAAAAATGGACAGGAAACAGAACTCTGGGTGACAATAATCCAGAACTCAGGGACACCCAGCCAGTCCATATGTTTCTATTACAGCTTCAGACACCCCACACCCAGTCGACCAGCCGCTGATTACCTGGTTAAGGTGTGTTAAGAAACAGGGGACACCAAAAAATGTGACCTGAAGACTGGATTAAAACCCTTGCTTTATTCCACAAAGACAACACGGACTAAACTAGACCTCAAAATGCTGGAAGGAAAGGAAAGCCCGACCGTATAAAAAGAGGTAAAGTGTTCTATTGCATTTGAATAATCAAACCTACAGAAGTCAACAAAGCAAGAGCTCGACTGCATGGGTTCCTCCCCTCGACCTGGGCTGGGGCTTATCTACACACACTGACATTTTCGCATAACAATATGAAAACCGTGACTCATCCAATACTGGAAATGTAGTTTGGAATAGTTACATTTTGGAAAGGCAAATATTTTTGTGCTGCCTCATACCTTGTCCGAACAGCGAGCGAGTGGTAACAAATCATGCCAGAAAGCCTTCAGCATTAGTTTCTCCTCATCAATTTTTCACCAGTTAATTTTATCTCATTTTACAAGGTACAATTATGATGTTCATATGGTTTCATGCACTGAAAAAATGTAAGAATTTATTTTGACATGAAGCTCTCCAATGTCTCCAATGTCTCTCCAAGACATTTTCACATAAACAGGAAAAATCCATACAGAGTAGTGGTGCAATATTTTTCGACACATATATCGATACAGCAGTGCTTGATATGAATATTTATTCATTTAATATTATTTTGTCAAAACATACGTAGTAGACCATTGCTCCGGAGGTCCACAAGGTGGCGCTAGACCTGCTTGTTCTCTTGTGTTAATGGTGAAGGATTGCACTCTTTTTTGAATCCGTCTGATTTACTGTGGAAGAACTAATAATATCATATTGTGAAACAAATATCGTCATGGTAACGTTTTATCACCTCACTAGTAAATGTACTGATTGGTTGGGTTTTGTCCCAACCAATCAGGAGCTCACTGGATTCCACTTGCTCTCAGGTGATCAGGTGAGCTCGGTTGAGCGAAAATCTTCAACCACACTGAATCTTCGTGGATAAGATTTGACACTGCTGCACTACATCATGCCCATCTTTCATTAAAACAAGGTGAAAAAATTATAAAAAATAATTTTTTAGGGTGGCACATTAGTCATGTGACGACCTGCGCCAACAGCAGATGTAAACAGCTTTCTTGATTACAGTAAAGGTGTTTTGGCTCCGTTGTTGTGGCTTGCATCGCTTGCTGTGAGGACAAGGTGTTAGAAACATTCTTTTTTAGCTGTTTTAGCTTTTTAATTTGGTCTGCTACTCACATTTTAAGCTGATGAAATTCCATTTAAATTTTTTTACAATCACTTTACGTGCTGTAAATTCTCAGCTACAGTGTAAAAAAGGGCCTGCGACTCTGAGTGAAAATAAGGGCTGACTGATGGACTGACTGATTGACTGAGAAGAAACGCTGTAATTGTAAGTTTCCATAATCACGCTGTTAAGATATTTATTTGCTTACTCAGGAAGTTTATATTTTATAATTTATAATAATAATTTTATAATTTATTCAGTTACTTTGTGCTGGTGCTCGTAACTATAACATTTCTGTTCGAACTTTTCTAAAGGGTAGCAGTGAGCCTCATGTTTCACAGCGCAAAAACTGTTCCTCTATGAAGATCTCTGGACATAACCACTTATAGACACAACCAAAACATTACATCTTCGTTTCCCTTACACTCTAAAATAAATTAACTCTGAATGTAAGCCAGGTTATAAACTATACAGCAAATAAGAAGTATTACTCTCACACCATCTATTTAACAGAAGAGTCATCTCAAGTAAATTAAACATTCCTTCATGTTTTCTTTACAATAAAAGCCTCAGCGGCAGGTGTATTGTACCTATGCCTTTGTATTGCTGCTTTAATAAGTCCCGAAAAAAACCCCCAAAAGTCTACACATTTTCTGATCAGGTTACATAACAGGAAATTCCAGGTTGATCTAATAGTTAATTCTACAGTCTAATACTGAGGAGATCTGATTCAGTGGTTGGCATGTGCTCTAAGAATCAGAAAACCGTCTTTGCAGTTGTACAGAAAAGTAGGAACTCTTATGTGTTCCGTAGGTGAAAAGGTGCACATCTTTTACAGGGAATGCACTTAAATATGGTGTTTATTTGCAGAGAACATCAAAGTAAAACCTAAAACATATAAAATGTGCCCAAGCGTTTGCACAGAACACATTTTATATTTTCTTATTTTCCCAGTATATTAAAATTCAGCAAATACAAAGTGACTTCACATTAAAATGTTAAAATGTGCTCTTGTTAATCAACAAAACACTTGTTAATTCAACCCACGGCACCCAAAATTTGCACACTATGTTTAAGGGGGAGAATGACTCTGTACAGGAAAAGGGCCTTCACAGTGTCATATTTTTAACACAGTATTCTCTAACTAACCCAACAAGGTCCCTGCCCTGTTCTCCAGGCAAGTTCTAAGCAGTAAGCCATATAAAGACCTCCACATTCTGGTTCTTCAGGTTACTAGCTACAGCTACATTCAAGAGATACCTTTATAATGAGAACAATGCAACTGCAATTCACTCCACGGCAGAAGCGGGAACTAGAGCTGTGTGTTTGAAGGGCTGAGGAGCCTGGGGGCTTAGTTGTGCTTTCTAGCAGGAGTAGGAACAGCAGCAAAGACGCCTGAGGGAAAAGGAGATAAAGATCTCCCTGTTCCTGCTGGTACTAAGTCATCACGTTTATTCCAGAAGGTCCTAGGAGAGGACAAGAAAAAGCACCGTCATTTTCTGTGACGAATCTCAAATCGGTTTGTAACAGTTTGCATACATGGAGAAATGCAAATTGAAAGTAATAGCTCCGAGCTTCCAAGAAAGGCTGCTTTGCATGGGTCTAGACAGTGTTTACCCCATTACAGGAAAAGTGTCAGTAAAGTCCATTTAGCTGTGATCCTTGAAGGAGCAGTTTGGCGTAAAAACTTCACTTCTTTAGTTTAAAACTAGGCTAACATTGCTTATTAACACTAAAAATCAATAGTCACCCAAATCATTTCATTTCCAAAACTCAAACCACATCCAGGTCTTCATTGAGGTGTGGATTAAGACACAGTATGACTTACTGTAAGCTGTAAAAATGAACTAAACCTGGAAAAGATTTGGGTGACAATTGACTTCTAGTGTCAGCAACGTTTCAAACAAAAGAAGCAACATTTGGACTCCAAGTTTGACTACATCTGGGCTGGAAAACTGTCTAAAATTCAATTAAACTTTTAATCAAACAATTTCTTTAATTGTACCTCATCCGAATCATCATGGAAGCCGATCTTGGCGTGTGCAGCCACGTTTGTGTCCAGAGCCTCGTCCATACCCTCGATGCCATTGGCCTCGGCATTGTGCTGCAGAACTGAGTACCTGTGCACCAGGAACCTGCAACACACAGAAAAGATGTCATCCAGGGGTTCAGCTGGGCCAGAGCGTACTGGAGTAGGATCCCTGATTTCCAGTCATTTAATTCCTCACAGGTTCATTCCTATAAATTCATTATAGGAGTTATATAGAGTGCCCAAATCCGCTCCTGGAGGGTCGTTGTTCAACACAGTTTGCTGATCTCCCACACCAGGTTCAGCCCACCCATTCATCACCAGGTTTAGTGAGTGTGTTTGAAGAGGGAGACCATCAAACCGTGCCAGACACCAAACCTCCAGGACTAGAATAGGTCAAAATCACAGTTCTGAATCAAGCACCTTCCCCAGGCGTCAATAAGCAGCTTCCTCTGGGATCAATAAAGTTTTCTGATTCTGATTAAAGCATTCTTTCAAAGTTTCTCAACGAGTTTGCATAGCCAGATATAGCTGTCATTACTGAAGAAGTCGAACACTACATCATGCAGTAGGCCAGTTCTATGTAAACTGTTTTTTTAGTAAATTTGCCTCTCATAACGTTTGTGTTTCACATACTGTTTGCCAACAGGCTGTTACTAAATGCACTTAAGCCTTAATTGATATTACTGAATTTAAATAATTTAAATACGATTCAAATTTGCCTTCTTTCATTTCCTTTCATTTAATTTTCTTACCAGGGGTCCCCAAACCTGTCCAGAAAGGGCCGCTGTGGGTGCAGGTTTTCGTTCCAGCCAAGCAGGAGGCACACCTGATTCCACC
>JBBPCX010058048.1:0-14344 GCA_037974365.1 Hydrocynus forskahlii | reverse complement strand
TGGAGATATCATTCTGCTGCTTTTACTTCATGTACGAGCGGCGGCGCGTTCCAGGGCGGCGTGAGCGGTGCCACGTTCCAGGGCGGCGCCAGGGCCGCTGCGTCCCAGGGCGGCGACAGGGCCGCCGCGTCCCATGGTGGCGACAGGGCCGCCGCGTCCCAGTGTATGAGGAGATGAATGAACCAAAAATTTTTGAGTCTGCAGTTTTCAAGTTGGCACCCTCTTTACACATTTTTTTTTTTGCAGTGCACAGGTTCTAAATAGAGTGTGAGCAGAAACTCCTCACAGTATGTCAATAAATGAATACATAAGATAAGGTCAGGTAAACCTTTATTACTCTCACAAGTGGGAAATCTGCATTGCTGCAGCAGAAAATGTACAGTACAAAGTTAAGAGCAGCAAAACAAAGGAATAAAAGCTGTAGGATATTAGCTTAGGTTTGATTCTCCACCATTATAAATGTAGGAATTAGCTTAGGGCTGATCATTAATGATTAGTCAATTTGTTTATTACTTAGGGGACTTATATCAATGCAGGGTTATTAAGCAATCCAGTGGAAGCTACTCATCCAGTGAAGTAGTTCGATAGGAATACAGTAATTAACCCTTATAATGCTCTTCTTAATTGCGTGGTTAAAAATAGTGTTGCTTGGATAGGGGAATTAGTTGGATCAATTTCAATTACTTTATTAGCATAGGTGCATATCAGCTGGGAAGTGACTTCACCAATTCAACAAGAAGAGATCACTGATCACAACAAGACAACATTTATTATCTACACAAAACAAACAAACACACAAACACAAAACAAAATAAACGTTGGAAATTATGAAATGTGTAGTGAATGATATTGGTATTATTGGGTGAAGCTGAAGATAAACTGAAACAGTTCAAATGTCCCTGAACAGCGAGCATAATGAGACAATACAACCCAGTAACAGAAACAGGTTAGAAAGCATGTGATCAGCCTTGCGCCAAGATTATCAAAGGAGAGATAAGCTTTTACTTGTTCGCTGGTTCGGAGGGAAGTTGGCGTCTCAGCGGAGATGAAGCAGAGTTGATCTTGGAGTTCAGAGGTGTTGAAGAGCAGAGTGGAGAGTTCACACCGGTTGTGAA
The DNA here is from genome assembly GCA_037974365.1 of Hydrocynus forskahlii. Taxonomy (NCBI): domain Eukaryota; kingdom Metazoa; phylum Chordata; class Actinopteri; order Characiformes; family Alestidae; genus Hydrocynus; species Hydrocynus forskahlii. Next base: position 13,229 of record JBBPCX010058048.1, on the reverse strand, counting down.
AGTCTCTCTCCCAGTTATGAGAGTCTCTCAAAGTCTGTTTGAGAACCAGGGGTTTATATGTCTGAGAGGGGTGAATATTCCTCACCCCCGCCATTTCACAACTGGCCAATCAGCAAAGACAACCATTTGGCGCGCAGGGATGGGGAAGAAGGGTCAATTTATGATCCATTCAAAGTATGGAACTCATTATTGGCAGAATAAAGTTCCATAACTTTTGCACAGTTGATAATTGTGTATTGAAACTTACAGCGTTGTGGTGGTAAAGCCCAGTGTATTCCAAAGATACCAAACATGACAGACACATCAATAAGCATCACCAAACTATGGCCTAATTTACAGATAAACATTCTAATTTCACTATACTTATTCACAATGCTTTCAAATGAGTGAACTTCATGATTGTTATAATTATTTTGTAATCAACCCAATTCTGACTTCCGCAAATGTTGAGGTCCTTAAGTTTGAGTTACAGAATCAGGAAATCCTTTGTTCTTGTTCACATGGCTGGGGGACCACAGGATGCGTGATTTATGACTTTGCTAGGCATAGGCCTGGATATCACATTTATAAGTACAGGTTTTTAAGTGAAATGGATATTGCAACCAGTTCTTATTACTGATAACAATGACACCAAACATGGCTTATCTATCTTCAAAAGTTTTACAGATACGATTTTCTCTATATAAACAAACATAATAATACTGGTTATATAAGGGTTAATAGCTAAATGTAAAGAATTACATTTTTAGAGTCCAGGGGCAGCATGTTTTACACCACTGCATTCGACGCTTTGCATTGCACTTAGTGATGGATGGCTTGGATGCAGCTGCTCGGACATGGAAACCCATTCCATGAAGTTTGGAGATCACATGAAGTTTGGAGGTCTGTAGCGATTGATTCTCCAGAAAGTTGGTGACTTTTGCAGAAAGTTGGTGACTTCCACCCATCCATAAAGTCCCGGGTCAGTTCTCTGTACTCCCCGTCATTCCCAGCAGTGATTAGGCCGACTATTGCTGAGTCATCAGAAAACCTTTGGTTGCAGTTGGTGAAGTTGTGGGAGAAGTCTGCAGTGTAGATGGTGAAGAGGAACAGTGCTAGAACTGTTCCCTGTGGGACCCCAGTGCTGCAGATGACCCTGTCTGACACACAGCCCTGGGTCCTTACGTACTGTGGTCAGTTAGTGAGGTAGTCCAGGATCCATGTGGCAAGGTGATGGTCCACTCATGTGTACTCCAACTCATATCTCAAGATTGTGGTAAGGATGGTGTTGCAGGCACTGGAGAAATCAAAGAACATGATTCTCACAGTGCACCCAGTGGTCTCCAGGGGAGAAAGGGAACAATGTAGGAGATGATCATCCACTCCAATGCCAGGCTGGTAGGCAAACTGAATTGGGTTCAGCTCCTCCTTGTTTCCTGGAGGGGCCTTGATTTTAGGAATAATACAGAGTTGTTTGGAAAGCACCACACAGTCCTGGTGGGTACGGTGTTATCCACACAAATGTAGTCCATGAATGTAGTCCATGATGCAGATCATGAGACTGTCAATGTCCTCCCCATGGTTATCGCACAGAACTCAGTAGATTCAAACATAGTAGATTCAAAACAGTCCTTTAGAGCCTCCTTGGTCTCATCCGACCATCTCTGCACTGTGCAGGTGACTGCTGTCTCCCTGCGTACTAGAGGCTCAAACACAGGGACAAGGTGCACCAGGTTGTGATCCTATCTCAATGGAGAGGTGGTGAACTGTATGCCTCCTTAGTGTTGGCATCCAGTAAGTTTTCGTCTCTGGTGGGGCATGTCACATACTGGGTGAAGTAAGTAGTGTGAGGCACTGGGGGGCAGGTTGAAACCCCTGAGATGAAAAACAGGCTTGTGAATGTTGTTTCTGGAGTCTGCTAACTACAGAGTGGTGAGAGTCACAGGCTGCATCCGCATTAGCTGAAGGGGGGATATTCCCTTGCGGAGGTAGTATGGTGCTACAGGCTAATAGCTAACAGCTTGATGTCTAATTTTATTCTTGTTCTTTTGCAGTGATGTGCCCAGAGTTACGCCATCTGTCATTCACAAACACGGCCCCTCATTTTTTCTTACTGCTCTCCCTTGTCCTGTCCACCCACAGCAGCTGGAATCTGGGCAGCTGTCTGGAGTTAGCGGTGTTAGCCACGTCTCTTTTAGCATCATGATGCTACACTGCTGGTATTTAGTCTGGTACTGAGTTAGTGCCGATAGCTCATTCATCTTATTGCGGAGAGATCTTACATTCCCCATGAAGATGGAAGGGAAAGATGGTCTGTATACGCTTGTCCTTTGGTGACAATGCTCCCTCCTGCCCTGACAGACCCGTCTCTTCCTCAGTTCACTGGGGTTGTCGGGTCTGACCATGGGCAGCACCGCTGCAGGGTGCTGCACTAACAGCTATAGACTGTTGTTCTGCTCTGTGAAACTCTTCGTTGTTCTAAGTCTTGTGATTAAAGCCTTGTTCTCTGAGATCCCCTTGCTCTTGCGTCCTCTTTGCCAGATCCGACATGACAGCTACAGTATACAGACAGTAATAACAAGTATTTTGAAATACCTGTACCCTGGGTACACCCTTGAACCTAATTACTGGTATGCAGTTAATTTTTATACAAGTGAATTTTATCACTGCTTTCCCCTCCTTCCCATTCTGACCACTCAAAGATAAGCTAAATACTTCTATTTCATACTGCTAATCTGTAATTTTGCGTGTTAAAATTTTGACAATGCAGTTGTTGGCCACTTTGGCACTGATGTTAGCTGCTCCAGTTTTCTTGATCTACTGTAGTTCATTCCTACTCAGAACCTCAGTTTGGTCCACAGCTATTGTCCTACACTCCTGAGCTATATTACTAAACTGTGTAAATTTAATTCTACTGCAAGTAAAGCAAGTATCAACATCATTATATTAATTGTGGCTTGAGGCAAAACCACAACAGAACTACAGACTACTCTGTTTGCGCGAATATATCCTCAGTCTGCACTACGTCTCGTTAGTCTAGTGTACATATTGCTCAGCTAATTTTGTGTATAGTGTGTTTTTCCTGCTCCTCTTAGCTCCTCTTCTGGACTTCTTACAGTCAGATCAATTTCTAACAAATCAGCCTTAGTGCAAGAACTGCAAAATCCAGCGATATGCTTGCTCCTCTTAACTGAAATATGGCTGGTGATTTTTATCCCCTAAATCAGGTAACCACACCTAACCCCAGTCATGTTTGCAAGACTTCATTTCACCTAATATGCTGGTCTTCGGATTATAGGAGAAAACTGGACCGTCCCAGAGGAAACCGCTGCGCAACCATGCCAGCCAAACATTTTTCAGGTTGATATAAATTTATAGTATATAGACAGTGTTTAATACAGTACACAATAAATGTAAATTTACAGTATATTGAATAGTAGTGTGAAACATAGTACACAGTGGAAGTAAATATACAATGTAAAGTGCAGTAGTTTGTAATATAGTGTACAATAAATATAAATATACAGTATATAGTTCAGCAGCGTGTGATTTTGCATGGAGAGAAATGGAATATATGATAATTTGTGCTCCTGCGTCCGTTTGATCTTCTCACACTTGCTAGCTGAATATCTTTTTTTTTTTTGGCTGAAATTTGATTATTTCAGTATGTATGTAAACACCTCCACCTGCAATTTTGTGACTTTATATGTGACTTTCTGGTCCTTGTTGACTGATTTTATCTTGTAGATACATGTAGATTTTCCTACCAACAATAAAGGTCATACCTTTACCTACCTAGTCTGATCCTCCTAAATACCTGTTCTGAAACTGTGTTCTCTACTGTTCCCACTTTCAGATCATTATTGTCACTCTAGCTATAAAACATAATTCTACAGAAATTAATATTTCTTTCTGTAAAATCCAGTCTGTTGAACCTCATATTCTTTACAAGTATATTTCCACTACTTTTCCACCTGTTTCTGCTGCTGCTTCTCCTGAAGAACATGCTACAACATTTATTAATACTCTCTCTGAATCCTTCAATATATTAGTACGAGAGGTGGGCACGTTAACGCATTATCATGTTAACGCATTATCATGTTAACGCATTATTTACCTAATCCTGACAATTATTTTATCACGTATTAAAGCAGGATTTTTTAATCCTTTTATTTTGAAAGTTTGTTGTTTTTTTGGGCTCATGAGTGCACGTAGCACGCAGTTCTACGCATAGATTTATGTTCTATGTCCATGGACAAAAGTATCGGGACACCTGGCCATTACACCAACACACACTTTAATAACACTGCACTGAGATACGTAGACTTTCATATGGAATTGATCCCCCTTTGCAACTGCTATAATGGTTCTTCCCCCCTATGCTCTGGAATCTGAGGGGAACATGTTTTTCTATAACAAACTAGACAAAGTGTGAATGCCCTGCGGTGGCAAATAGCTTTGGTTTTAGATTTGATTTGATTACATTAATGTTTAAGTTGAGATTTACAGAAATATTTGAACTGTAACTGTGTAACTGTGTTAAAGGGAATACTGCTGTTAAAAAGTACCTTATTTATTTAAAGTGTTTGCAAAACAAATGTTATTGCCCTTTTGTTGATATAGCAGTACTTTAAAAATTTTAAATAACAGTGCACAAAACTCAACTTTTGAATTAATTATTTAATTTTGCATATAACAATGCGATTAATTGAGGAAAAACATAATATTAATCGCAATAAAAAAAATTTGCAGCCCAGCATTAATACCTGTGAAATCTAAAACCTCTGCCAATTCCTTCCCTGGTACACCCCTGAACTGCAAGTCATGAACCAGGTCGGTCATCGGTTTGAAAGACTGTATAAGAAATCTGAACTCTGTGTATGCTGATGAATGCTAGTAGTAATAGGATACAATTTCCGTCAAATTTGATTTATGGCCATAATGATTTATGACCTGTCAACCTGTCAATCAAAATGATTGATGGCCTGTCAATCAAATGGGTGACCTGACCCTTGACCCTTGTGTTTATGTCTGGCTGGCCTGTCCGGCTGTCAATCAAAAGGGGGTGAGTTGGTGACCTGACCACTGACCCTGTGTTTATGTCTGGCTGGCATGTCCTGCTGTCAAACGTTATGGGTTTATGGTATCCTGCTAGATAGTGAGGTCAGGCCAGCCAGACATAAACACAAGGGTCAAGGGTCAGTTTACTCGTTTGATTGACAGGTTGACAGGTCATAAATCATTAGGGCCATAAACCAAATTTGACACAAAGTGTATCCTGTTACTATGAATGCTGAAGTCTTTGTTTGACTACATCAGGCCCAATACTAATTCTTGTTATCTGTTCTCAACAGTTTCCAAGTTAGACAGATAATACATAATTTCAAACAAGATCTTCACTGTTATGCAGGTTACATTCAGATCTGTCTCTGGACTAAATCCATTAACAAACTAAACCTTAATCATTAGAAACAAACCTGAACATCTCTGAAATCAAAAATAGGTGAAGAATAACTTTCTCATGTTACACAGTGACAAAACCGATCTCATTATTACTTTCAAATCCACCTTCACTTAAACTGGTTCTGTTATACTCTCTTTCCTCTTTTCTCGCTTTGTAAACTGGGTGTCATCCTCGATTCAGCTCGTTCATTTGAATCGTACGTTAGTTCTATTTTTTCACCTACACAGCACAGCTACATTTAAACCGTGCCTCTCTCAGTCTGCTGCTGAAATTCTCATTCATACCTTCATTTCTAGCTGGGGGCACTGGAAATTCCATTACAGTTACACTACAGTATACAGACAGTAATAAGTATTTTGAAATACCTGTATCCTGGGTAAACCTTTGAATCTAATTACTGGTATGCAGTTAATGATTTTTATACAAGTGAATTTTATCACTGCTCTCTCCTCCTCCCCATCCTGACTGAAGTATAGACTGACCACTTAGGCAAAAGGCGTAGAGGCAGACTTCCCTGCTTTTTTTTCTTTTCTTTTATTTCAAAATCCAAAGTAAAAGGCACAATGAAAACCGGAACGAACTCAAACCAGGGGTAAAGTGAGGGTGAAAAGACAAAGTACAACTGAAACAGACACATCTATATAGTGGTACACAAACCCAAAACACCTGAACATAATTATATCTTAACTACATCCAAGTGTCAAAGTAAGAGCCCCTACAGATACAGTCCGGTGGCGGCCTCTAGCGCCGGCTGACTGGGGGTGTTACAGTACCTCTATTTCAAACTACTAATCTGTAATTTTTTGCAGTAACATTTTGACAATGCAGTTGTTAGCCATTTTGGTACTGATGTTAGCTGCTCCAGTTTTCCTTCAGGTGGGTATGGTGTTTTTCCTGCTCCTCGTAGCTCCTTTTCTGGACTTCAGTCAGATCATTGAGTTGAGAGAGAAATTGTATAAACTAGGAGAGGAGGATGAGGGAGAAAAACTAAGCTCAGATCTGATCCAGAGACAATTTGTGCGGTCATTGGAGACTGGGCTGATAAGTGATGCAGTGAAGTTCCAGCTCAAGCCCTACCTGTGTGATCGTCTCAGATGAGGTACTGATAGAACGTGTCAATGAGGCAGCAAATTTAGAGCAGGAGAGGCAACAGAAGCTGAAAAAGACAGTTGTGCAACGACCCCCCAGGATAAATGATGTCCAGATAGAAGTGCCCTCTAACCTCCCCCAGTCTGTGTTTATGGCGGATGCCGAGCCACAACATGAGGTGACAGACATGACGGACAAAGTAGAGGTCATCGGCAAAAATAAGACATGTCAGGCTCGGTGCACAGAACAGAACATAGATTCTAGTAAGCAAATTGAGGATCTCATGGCTGAAATAATGGAGCTGAAAAGGGTGGTCCTAGAGACTGCAGGGGCCAGTAAGCAACCACAACCAGTCGTATTCATGAACACCCCCCGTCAGAGGCCGCTTGGGTGTAGACCCTGTCAAGAAGCACAAAGGGGTGAGTTATGTAGCCACTACTACAAGTGTGGTCAAGAGGGACATCTCTCCCAGGGCTGCAGGTAGAGGAGAGGGCAGGGAAATGGAGGTGGGGGGGGCTGCTAGGTCGGGTCTCTACACCAAAGGTCCCAAGGCCATCATATAGCTAACCCACCAGCTGCTAGGGGCAACACAAACCTTAATCCTGTCACCTCCTCTAGGGAAACCTCCACAGAGGAAAGCACTTCTGTCAGCTACCTACCCCCTCATCACAAAGCCAAGCTGTTAAACCTCATCGGCGAGAGATGCCTGGTACAGTGCCTGTTTGACTGTGTGGCTGTGGAAGCACTTTGGGACACAGGTGCACAGGCCAGTCTCATCAATGAAAAATGGAGAGAGACCCACCTACCCCATTGTGTCGTGCGCCCTATTGAAGAGCTGTTAGGACCAGGTACGTTGGTAGGCCTTGCTGCAAATGAGACTGAGATACCCTCCTTAAGCTGGATAGAGGTAGAGTTTAAGTTAGCTGAAAGCCCACACCCATCAGATCCACTTCTAGCCCCTATATTAGTGTCCAGTGATCCAAATGTCGCCGAACAACCTATTATTGGTTTCAATGTCAACCAAGCAGTAATACATGGGAGTGGCAAAGGACAGCCGACACCACACATGATACAAAAACTTTCTCTGTGACCTGTAAGACAGCAAAACTAATGATGGAGCTGATAAGAGTTGATTTCGCTGGTAAAGTTGGGACTGTGCAGACTGGCACGAAGATTATTCAGTTGCAAGCAAAAAAAAAAAACGACCACTGTGCATGTCAGGGCTTGCGCTGGAGTGCCAGAGCCTGCTGTTTGTCCCCTGTGACCTCCCGGACATGCCTGATGGTGTAACTGTAAAAGAAGGGTTGGTTACAGTGACAGCAGGGCAGTGTGCGTATGTGCCAGTCCTAATTATGAATACCAACAGTTATGACATCATGCTGAATCCACGCACAGTCCTGGGTCACCTACAAGCAATAAAAACAGCATATTCAGTTCAGTCAGAACAGCCACATTCCTCTAAAAACGAAAAGGAAATCAAGTCTCAAATCGACCAGAGAAATACTGAAACAGACAAGAAAATAAGTCAAAAACCAAGCCAGTGGGACCCCCCAGTCAGCTTGGACCACTTAGAGCTGTGGCAACAAGACTGGATAAGGCAGTTGCTTCGAGAAGAGTGTCATGCCTCTGCATTTGATGATGATGACATTGGGTGCATTCCATCATTGAAATTACACATCACACTGCATGACACCACTCCTGTTAAGAAATTAATACATATCTGTGCCCAAACTCCTGCATCAAAAAGTGAAATAATACATTCAAGATCTACTGAACCGTGGTTGGATTACTCAGTCAAGATTTCCATATGCCTCACCAATAGTTTGTGTAAGAAAGAAAGACGGCAGTCTGAGGTTATGTTGTGATTATGGAGAATTAAATAGAAAATCAGTCCCTGATCGTCACCCCATCCCAAGGATACAGGACATGCTAGACTCTCATAGTGGTAGCTCTTGGTTTTCAGTCTTAGACCAGGGAAAGGCCTACCACCAAGGGATTTTAGATGAGCAAAGCCAGCCCTTGACTGCTTTTATTATGCCTTGGGGATTATACCAGTGGATTTGCATCCCTTTTGGGCTTAGTTCAGCTCCTGCTGAATTTCAAAGAAATATGGAGGCGTTTTTGATTGGACTTAGAGATGTCATGTGCCAGCCATACCTGGATGATAACCTAGTCCACAGCTCCAGTTTCAAGACCCAACTTCAGTGCATCCGAACTGTGCTACAAAGATACCAGAAGCATGGTGTGAAATTGAGCCCACGCAAGTGTGAGATGTTCAAAAGTAAGGTACGCTTTCTGGGATACATGGTCTCAGGTGATGGATATACCATGGACCCTGCCGAAATAGCCCCTATACTTGCCTTGAAGGACAAGGCACCCAAAACTGTAGGAGACTTGAGAAAACTGAGGGGATTTCTCTCCTACTACAGAGCCTACATACCCAAATTTTCCCGGCTGGCGAAACCTCTTTCTCAGCTCTTATCATCCAGTCCTGTTAAACAACCATCTGCATCAGAGGTAAAAGGCAAGAAGGGTGGGAATAACAGACATAAAGGTAACCTTCCACCAAACTGCCCCATTGACTGGACACAGAGTCATCAAGATGGACTAAACTCTCTCGTTGACAAGTTAACTCTTCCCCTGATCTTAGGCTACCCAGACCTTACAGATCCCTTTGTACTCCACTGTGATGCATCACAAGGGGGGTTAGGAGCGGTCCTCTACCAGAGGCAAAAGGGCAAGATGGTTGTCATAGGAAATGGCTCAGGAACACTGACCCCACCTGAAAAGAATTATCACATGCATTCAGGTAAATTAGAGTTCTTAGTACTCAAGTGGGCAGTCTGTGAGAGGTTTAGGGATTACTTGTATCATGCGCCCCATTTCACTGTCTATACAGACAACAATCCCCTAACCTATGTCCTCTCCACGGCTAAACTCAATGCAACAGGCCACCGCCGGGTCGCTCAGCTTGCAGACTTTAATTTCTCCATAAAATACCGCCCACGTATATGTAATGCTGACGCTGATGGCCTTTCTAGGATGCCCTTAGAAATAGACACTTTCATGCAACAATGCACAGAAGAGATCAGTCAAGAAGCCATTAGTGCCTCTGTTGAAGGTGTGTCAAAGCAGAAGGAGGCACCCCTCGCATGGCTCAGTTCAGTAAAGGTGGAGGTGTTAAGTTTGCTGGCTGATTCCTCCTCAACAGACCTGAGCAAGCCATTCTCACCTAAACAGCTTTTGGAGAGTCAAGAGAGAGACCCGGTGATAGGGCCAGTCTTGCAAGCTAAGAGAACAAGCCTGGCTCCAACAGCCCGATCTATGAGCTCAGAGCACCCAGATGTGAAAGCGCTTCTCCATCAGTGGAGTAAACTGTATCTCAGCCCAGATGGTTGCTTTACAGATGGTCAGGAAATCAAAATCAGCTGATTCTCCCTAAGGAGTACTATCAGACTGTGTTTAAAGAGTTACATAAAGAAATGGGACACCCAGGTGTGGACAGAACAGTGGACTTGATCAAAGAGAGATTTTATTGGCCCCAGATGCAAGGAGATATTGAGCAGTTTGTTACGTATGTCTGTGAGTGCCTGAAGAGGAGACGACCACAAAAGCAAACGAGAGCGCCACTCATACCAATTGTCACAACATGCCCATTTGAATTAGTTTCAATGGACTTCCTACATCTAGAAACATGTAAGCAGGGCTATGCATATATTTTGGTGGTGATGGACCACTACACACAGTTTGCACAGGCTCATGCTACAAAGAATAAGTCAGCTAAAACTGTGGTGGAGAAGGTCTTCAACAACTTTGCCCTCTGCTTTGGGTTTCCAGAAAAGATACACCACGATATGGGCAGAGAATTTGAAAATCAGTTGATGGCTCAGCTACAGAGATGCAAGGTTCTCATACAAGGTGGAGTGCAAGGTTCTCATACAATCTGTTACCATCTGCAAGGAAACTGACAGGTGGAACGTTTTAATAGGACACTTCTGTCCATGTTGTGTACCCTGACTGATTCAGAAAAAAAAGACTGGAAGAACTCCTTACATAAAATGGTGCACGCCTACAACTGCACACGCAGTGAGGCGACCGGATTCTCCCCTTACTATCTGCTCTTTGGTCGTTCCCCCTGTTTGCCTATTGACACCCTTTTCAATTTACCATCCACTGAGAAGCAAGAGAGTTACACAGAGTGTGTGCAGAACTGGCAGGCCAGAATGCGACAGGCATATGAGATCGCTTCAAGAACAGCTGCCAAGGAAGCTGCAAGGGGGAAGCTGTGTTATGATAGGAAAGTCCATGGAACTGACCTGCAGCCTGGAGGAAGAGTTCTAGTCCTGAACCTGTCTGAAAGGGGAGGCCCAGGCAAGCTGCGGTCTTATTGGGAGGATAAAGTTCATCTAGTGGTGAACAGGAGAAGCAATGGCAGTCCAATCTATGAAGTCATGCCTGAATGCAGTGAAAAAAATTGGGCACACACCACTTGATCTCTAAATCCCAAGACTGTAGGCCTACATGGATAATGAGGGATTTCTTTGAAAGTAATGGAATGTTGAGGACATATTTAATTTGAGGGGGAGAGTGTAGCCACCTCAGTACAATAACATTTACTGGGAAAGAAGAAAAAAAAGGAAGGGGTTAAACACTGGATTTTCTGTAAGAGGTTTAGGGAATCTAAGCAGTCTGTTTATGGGTTTATTCGTAACTACACCAGCCAGTCCACTAGGTGGCAGCAGTACAACAGGAACGTGAGCCTTAAGACAATAGCACTCCAGCAGCCACAGTAGAAGAGAGTTCATTCGGAGCTGGTGAGATGTGTTCGTTTTTGCTGTTGCCCTGATGCCTATTTTCTGTACTTTGCAGATAAAGAACTGTCAATAAATATATGTGGTTTCAAGAACAAGACAACTCTACTTCTTGAGTCCGCTACACCTGCTCACTCCGCGACTCTTACAGCACTGCATGACTCGTTGAAGTCTGTTTCTAAATAACAGTATTAACGCCTTTCATAGACAAAATTTACGTTTAATTCAAAACCTAAGTAGCCTTTTCCGTTTAATATGACACTATGCACGAATGAGTTAATAATGTGAAGAAAGTCTAAGCGGCAAGAAAAGCATCACAGACATTTTTGCTAACAAATTAGCACATGACGCAAAATTCACACTGTTGACCTCTTGAGGTGAGTAAAATTCAAACATTTTCTTAAGTTATATGTAGATCATAAAATGATATAGTATTTTAATAAGTGGAGTTTAGTTAACTGACTGTTTTTCTCTGTATTAATTAAAACATTAAAATTATTTTGGCGCCATTGATGCAGGCTAACTAGGATTTTGCTAACAACTTACGGATGTTACCATTGTTTAACAGCAAACACAAAGTAAAAAAGCACATGCTTTTAAAGTATTGTTTAAGATAAATTAACTTTAATTGTTATGTTTTAAGTGGTTGTAAGCCATTTTTCATAGAACTTAGTTTAGATATGATGGGGTACTAGTCTGTATTCAGTATCCTGAGGCAGACATACGTATTTTTTCTGCCTTTTATTGTTAACGATTATAATTTGCTCTTTTTATTATTCAGGACCAGAAAATGGACCAGTCTGAAGATGAGTCTGGGCATTTTGCGACAGGACAAATGACCAAAACTGTGCTTGTCAGTATCTATAAAGACAGTACAGAAACATGCGAAAAGTATCATATCAGTGATGCCTCTCAACTTTTGGCAAACTGTTACTCAGAATTTTCCCATCCTGTTCAGTTAGAACGTTTTTTGAAATATAACAAGGACTTCAATAATTATGTTGACTGTGACATTACTACAGTGGTGCAAGACTAATTTCAAGTTCATGTGGCCACTGAAGTCCACTTAAATTTCATCGCTGTTCAGCCTCTCCACATGGAAGATTGTCAGGTGAGCATTACAGTAAAAACTCTCAATCATTCATTCATACTAATCAGACATTTTAAACATGTTTATTATTGTGATGTTTTATTAGGTTGAAGCCTCATTGCCATTACAGTTAATTTTGGACAAAAAAGCACCTGATGTGATGGCTGAATATCAGCGCACTGGTCTGTTATCTACCAAAGGCAGGAAAAAGATATTCACTCTCAGCGTTGGTGATCTTGTGGCAAAACACGGATTGTAAGTTTGGAAAGGTGTCATGCACTATGAATTACATTATTTCAATGTGTTTACTCTAGTACCAGTTATGGGTCCTAGTGCTGCACAATTAATCTAATTACAATTGGGTTTTCTGACTAAACAATTATTTACCCTCAAAAGGCTGCAATTTAATTAAATAAAAGAAGTGCAAACTAACGTGATTGTCACAGCGCCGGCGGCACGCCGGTGCTTGTTCTTGTTCCTGGGACTGGACTGGGGGAGCCTTGTAGCTCCAGGGCGACCAGAGAGCCATAGCACGCAAGCAGGTTCTTTCTCACCGTGACTTTTATTTTCCTTTCACCAATGCTACATTTACCCTCTACAATCGACATGTAATGCCCGCACCCCGAACAGAACACACAAGACAGAATATATACACGAACAGAACCTAGGGAAACCAATGAAACAACAGGACAGAACAAGAGGCACGTGAAACTAATGATGAACAGAAACCAGGAACATGCACACGTGAAACAGATACTAAAAACAGGACACAGGCATAAACGTGGAACAGGGGTGA
>JBBPCX010058027.1:1863-14344 GCA_037974365.1 Hydrocynus forskahlii | reverse complement strand
TCATCAGTATGTATGTATGTATGTATATGTGTGTGTGTATGTGTATATATATATATATATATATATATATATATATAATCGGTTGTCATGAAGCTGCTTTTGTCCATTTTGATGTCTTTTCACTTCAGAACATGTTGTATTTATATAGAAATGTTTGTCATGAAAGGTTTGTGTGTCCTGTAGCCTCATGAATAAAATTCTTCATATTTACCTTCAGGTGGACAAAAGTCCAGAGGGCCAGTTCACCCAGCTGATGGCTCTGCCGAGGACCCTGCAGCAGCAGATCACGCAGCTTGTGGATCCACCTGGGAAGAACCGGGACGTGGAGGAGATTCTGCTGCAGGTGGCCCAGGACCCAGACTGTGGTCTTGTAGTACAGCAAGGTAAAATGTTCCTCACCCCACATGTCCACTGCATTCAAATTCATCACAAAATGCTAAGTTCTTCTGGCTTTGGGGAATTATTCCTACTTTCTGGTCGGGAGAACCTCCTGCTTTAGGATCAGGATCTGAGTAAATGCTGCCTTCATCATATCTGAACAAATGGGAACCAGACTTATTATATTTTAAATAGTTTTTTTCAGTTTGTAATCTTCTATTTTGGGTTTTAGTATAGTTTCTGTTTTCGTTTGCACAGTACTGCTTTTAGTTGTTTTTCTTTTTCAAAAATACACGCGCCGTATGTCTCTGTAGAAGCCGCAATTGTAGCCTCTTACAGTTTTGTGGGTCACTAAGACTTGAAATTACAACTGTTGTTTTGTGTATCACCATTACAATGCTGATTCGTTTGAGTTAATGCTTTTATTTATTTTATCAAAATATTCTCAGAACTCTGTTATCTTGTCTAAAACCAGACATTTAACTCACCTGAATTCAGGTGCAGGTGTTAAAATACAATAAATCACAAGACCTACAAACTTGATCGTCAAGGTTAAGGTGCCCGCGGATGGGCAGCTGTGTTTTTGCCGCCTCGGGGAGTCTGTTTACGAAGGCCTCGTGCTGAACTTGTGAACGTGAAAGTGCCGCTGCTGGTGCAGTGCAGAATCAGGCTTGTCTACAGGCAGCTGGAAAAGAAAACAGTGGATGACTGTTTAACCAGATAAGATTCTTGGTAATGAGTTTTGCCTCGCCTCGCCTCGTCAGACTGGTTTGCCTGGATTTGATCCTTCTGAACACTCACCCAACCTTTTCACTTCTCATTTATTTGCGGAGAGAGTTTGTCTTCAGTGTTTTCAAAACACAGATCAAACCGACATTACAAGATTCAAGATGTTTATTATTTGTCATGTAAATTGTTATGCTCGTACATTGTGCGGTGAAGTGTAACCCTGAATCTCTTGAGACAAAAACGATAATTAGAAGAGTATGAATAAACAATATATACAGACCAGAGACTAAATGTTTAAAATACTAAAAGACCAAAGACTTAAAATGAAAGACTAAAGACTAAACAGACAAAACTGAAGACAAACTGACTGCCCCTGTTAAACCTTTGTAATCTGTGTTACAGGGCTGGCCAGAATAATGAGTACTCCAGTACCTCTTAAAATCACTCTTAGAAAATGGACTGTTTGTAATTAACCATAATTTTAAGAAATTTGTCGCTACAGTTCAAAATACATACATGCATCAGTAGTCACCTGAACTCCAGCTGCTTGTGCGCCTTATGTTGCTGTAGTAGCTGTAATTGTAGCCTCTAGTTTTTTTTTTTTTTTTGAAAATGCAACATTTACTTATTTGTTCATCACCATTACAAAGCATGTAGGTTTGTTCGTGTTGATGCTTTTCATTTATCAACACCATAGCAAACAGCTAGCTACACCTTAGCAACCACCTGCAATACCATAGTAACCACATTGCAACACCCTAGCAACCACCTAGCAACAGCCACAGTTACTGTATCAACTGCACAGTCACACTTTGCATTTTCCTGTGGAACTGCATCTCTAGTTTATTTGCATCTAGTTTTATCTCGCATCATTTTCTTTGGTGAGGTGAAGCTAAGAAGTCAGTTGGTCAAATCCTACTGACTGCTGTGCATTTCTGAAGAGTAGCGTTTAAAATATGCAGTGAAGTGAAAATGCCTGTTCAGAGATGGAGAGATAGTAACACCTTCTACAGATGTGCAATTCTACACCAGCTAAGAAAGGAGGATTTACAAAACAATAACACGCACTGCGTGTGCGGTCGCATGGAATCACGTTTTCATCTGATCTGAGAGCCAAAACAGTGTTATTTTGTTACTTAACAGTGTTATTGTGTTGGTTACCCGTGTCAGAACTGTTTACAACGTTGGTGAATGGAGCCAGACATCTGAAAGCCTCTAAAATCAGATGGTTCTGGTTGCACCGCCTGACGCCTGAGACGTTGTTCTACCAGAGTTCTGAGAAGATTTGGTTCCTAAAACTAAACCCATACATTGTGGAAGGATGCATGCAGGGCGTCGTGAGGCAAAATAGTAACCAAAGAAAAGTGATTTAGTTCAGGTTCATTATTTTACCATCATCAACATCCACATAAACACTCAGAGACACAGTGGAGCTTCACTGGGGGGTGATAGAGAATAAAACGGCTGGATTTGTTTCGGCGACGTCTGGTTCCATTCACCTCCACTGGAGTGAAATCAGAGTCTGTAAATTTACCATCATCAACATCCCATATAAACACTCAAAAATTGAAGCCTGTGTTTCAGGCACTGAAAACACAACCACTGTATTATACTTCTCTGTAATACCATAGGTTTTTACAGTTTCTCTATAATACCATAGATTTTATTTGTCCTGGGATTAGAGTGTCAGAACCCAGATGATGAGTGTGTTTTGTGTTTCTTTTAAAGGAATTTACTCAATCGTGAAGAGCTCCAGTATAACGCAAAGTACCAAAGGAATCATTACAGCTGGTAAAACACCTGACTACTTTTTTAATCATATAAAACTTGTTTTTGCCTCACTGACTAGTTTCTTTTGCTTTCGTTCTTTCCACAGGACTCATGAAAACGGTGTCATATAGTGCGAAAAAGCTGCGGAAAATGTGGAAAGGCTGGAGAAGGAGGAACCCGTAACTTCCCGATTCCTCATCGTGAACTCTGTTGCTCTGACTGACTCTTGTTTTTGTTCAGACGAAATTTCTGATTATTCAGACAATAAACCTATTTCACATGATGGTACAGATAGCATAAGTGTAACTCCATTAGATCCACGCCCAGGTGGAGTGAGTGGTATTTATTTATGTTTATAAGTGATAAGTTTGCAGGACTTTTTTTACAGGTGACCTAAAGAGGATCACGATGGACATTAAACTGTAACGTCCTTGTTGTACACTGGACTGTTTAATGCTAACACTGTTTTTTTTTTTGTTTAATGATTTGTAAAGTGACCCTGAGTTTGAGAAAGGCACTATATACATCAAAATTATTATTATTATTATTATTATTATTATTATTCAGCTTGACTGAGGTGGACTGCCAACATGCCAAAGGTATTAGGAAAATCATAAAATGAGTGTTAGGATAAACGCTTTGCTAAATACTGTGATGATGATGTATATTTAAAAAAAAATCCATTTGTGTTAACTGGATCAACTGGATAAACATATATTTTCTGCAAAAAAGAGGTGCAGATGATTGTCTAAAACATGCTTTAATGTGTGTGTGTGTGTATACCTGTGGCTCGGTCATGTTTTTAAAAAAAATGAATTAAAAAGAATACACTATTAAAATATATATAAAACATATTTAGTATTTATAGCGTATTTTATGCTATTTTTTTGTATTCATTTTTAATGCAATATTTGAAAAACAATTTTTATTTTTTACATGTTTGAGTAAAAACAAAATACCTCAAAAGTTGCGTCACCCTTAAAATACATTTTAATATATCAATGAAAATTCTAAAAACGATTTATATTGAATTTTATGCTATATTAAACATACATGTTTAGGGAAAAAAAAGGTTTCGTCACCCTCTACCTGTTGCTAGGATATGACGTCACCTCGTACATTAGTATAATTTATGCTGATCTCATTTGGAGCTCCTTGGCCAATCAGGCGCGCGCTCGCTCCCCACCTGCTGGAGAATTCCATCATTCCGATCATTCCTCCCTGGGCTCGCGCGGCTCCTGTAGCTCGTGGAGAACATTTTGTGGACGTCAACTTCTCACTGCTTCTATTTATTTTATTTTATTTTATTTTATTTTATTTCATCATCTGAACCTCCAGTGGTGCTGCTTCTTCTGGACCTGGGATCTTCCAGGGTGGCGCTCCGGAGGGGTATGTACTTCTCCTGCTCACCTGCTGAAACTCCACTTTAAAACCACCTTCTCACTGGACCTACCGATCCCAGGCTGAACTTCAGACCGAGGTTTGGACTCCTGGTAGAACTTTACGTTCCACCTTAAACGGCACGGCAGGATCCGCAGTATTTAAGGTGGTCCCGAGAAGGTCTGCTAGAAAGATCTGCTCGGTGGGAAAACCAGATTCTTCTAAGCAGCAGAACCGAAAACAAGGCATGTTTTAGTGTTCCTGCTCCAGTGTTCGCTAAACTCCAGAGATATCTCTGGAATGTTGAGTGGGACGCGCACGAGCTGGAGGTTCTTCACGTTGGTCTGCAGGCAGGACCTTAATTTTACACCTTAAACTCCACGAAACTCCAGGAGTTCAGCATGAAAACACTCACGCATGTGTTCTTCTGGGACGTCCAGCACCATTGATTTTCTCATCTTGTTCTTCTTTTTCTTCTCCTTGTTCTCCTCCTCCTCCTCCTCTTCTTGTTCTTCAATTCTTCTTCTCGTTCTTGTCCTTCTTCCTCTCCTCCTCTTTCTTCTCGTTCTTCCTCTCCTCTTTCTTCTCCTTCTCATTCACCTTCTTGTTCTCTCCTTCTTCTTGTTCTTCTCTTGTTCTTCTTTTGCATTGTATTGCTCTTCATTGTTATCTTCTTGGTCTTCTCTTTTTTCTTGTTCTTCTTCATTGTGTTGCTCTTCATCATCATCTTGTAACTTTTTCTTCTTGATCTCATCTTTTTCTTCCTCTTGTTATTCACCTTCTTTGTTCTTCTTCTACTCATCTTCTTCTCTGCTTCTGCTTCTTCTTTTAAAACCCCTCTTCCAACCTCCTGGCCCTTTCAGAGCTTCTAATTTTCCATCAGGGCTTCGCCAAGAATGGAAACGCCTTTGGACGTTCTGTCACGGGCAGCATCTTTAGTGCACGCTGATGACGAGAAACGTGAGTTGTGCTTTTCTTCTACATTTTGCATGCACTTCACACTTCACAGGAAATGTTCATACATATAAGGAATCCAGAATAGTTTAACTCTAGGAGCAACAAGGCCAGAAGATCACGATGCTCAAAAGTATTAGGGTTCTCCTCAAAGCGTGTTGAGCTGTTCGTCATTAACTGGCTTGTTTTAGTTGTTAAATTGGGGTGAAATTTGGTAGAAAGCTCAACTAACACATTACGGTGCTCTGAATCCAACTAAATTGGACTAATTATACTTGCTTTTTGAGTTAACCTGTTCCACAATGTTATGCTGGAAACCGTTCCCAACTGACGGTTCACAGAAAAGCATGTTGTGACATAACCAGTCGTAACGAGGATCAAAAGTTTGTCATATTGCCGCGAATTGGCTGCGTAAGCCATGTTGAGACATCGTAAAGTGATGTCATGTGCCTGGAAGTGTGGAGCAGTTCCAGTCAGTGTTCCTGGAGGGCCTCCAAAAACCACCACCATCACCACCATCTGATTTGGCCGCTCAGCCTGCAGAGTCATTCCCAGCCAAATAATAGTTCCCTAATCCCGCCGCAAAAAAATTCCTTCCTAGATTAAGCACAAACAAATCCTGCTCTTATTGCATTAGGCTGCTGGGGGGGCGGTACTGAATTTGTAATGGTCATCAGTGTTGGTAGGACGTTACTGATCTCCACATTAACTGAAGACCGTTTCTTGAGCTGTTTGACCCATGAAATGGTCTCCAGCGCTCCCAAGAATCGGCCTTTCTTATCAAGTCCCCGTTTTGATTCCATGAAGAAATCAGAATTGGAAAACGTTTTATTGACCCTGGAGGATACACTGAGACGAGAACAATATCAAATATAGAATAAAGTCAAAATAAAACTCTTCAGGAAATACTCTTAACTAAATACACTCTACTATATGCACAGAAAACTGTTCGGTAAGTGAGGGGGATATAAATACTATAGATATAGATATACTATAAGTAAAATTAGTGCTGAAGTAGTTTGCTGATAACACAAGTAGTACTATCATGAATAATATTATTGTAATACATGAATTTTGGTGCCGCTTCTCCTCTGACGCTGTTTGAGATGTTGGCACTGTTCCACCTCGCCCCTTATTACCTGCCCTGTCTCCCCAGTGTGTGTATACAACTTTCCAAATGGATGATTAAGCACAGAGTATTGAACGTTAAAGTTTGTAATTTAATAGATACATAGAATAAATTCATAAGTTACTGCTGAAGTTGTTTACTAATTAACAATAATAGTGGTTTGGAGTTATACAGAGTCTGTTATTGCACGTAATAGAGATATTGCACATAATAATAAAGGAAAAAAAATATTTAGAAACTTAAAAATATCTTTATTTTGAACATTCAGAAAGTCCCAGCAGCAAATGGAGATCCTAAATAAAATGTTAAATATTAATATATTAACATTATTAATAAAGGTAATACGTTGATGTTTTTGGTGTATTTAACTAAAACAGGTCCTGGCAGATACAGTACTGTGCAAAAGTCTTAGTCCTCTGTGCAGATTGTTTGAATCCATTTCCTCTCAGTGTGTGATAAAGTGTCTTTCAGCAAAGTGAACATTAGAATGAATACAAACAAACTAGAAAGCAGTAAAAGTATCAGGATTTGTTTTGTGTGTAAAAGTAGTTGATACTGTGTGAGCTGGTGAGGAGAACACAGGTTCGGTTCCAGATTCCTCCTCGGTTCCTCCAGTCGTTGTTTGGATTGTGAAACTCCATCAGCAGCTCCTGATTTAATTTAATGAAGGACTGATTGAGTCAAACCAGGTTTCTGATGAAACTACAGTAATACTGGACTTCCACAAGAACTCACTGATATACTGAAAGTTTATACTGTAGGATGTTATTTGGGTTTATTCCTTTTTAGTTTTATTGAGTATATTTAGTGACATTAGCATTAGAAAACACATCAAAACATTTTAAACATGATTTTTGGTGGGTTTTTTTGCACAAGACTCCATGTAGTGTTAAGAAAATACTTGGTATCCAAATTCTGTTGGTTTCTAATCAGTTCTGATTTGGAAACTACTTTCGGTTCCCAACCCTGGAGTGGAAACTGGGTCAGCATGTCAAAGCTGGAGGTTCTCGCATCACTTGCTTCAGTGGTTGTGGACATGCATCTGCCCTCCCCTGCCCTCCCCCTGCCGCCTCCCCTGCTGTGTTTTTGTTTTGGCCCGGGCTGATGTCACTCTTGTGGGTGTTCGTGCCCCTTTGTCTCCGCACAATGCACTCGACCTGCTTTCACCATCGCCCGGCTGAAGTTCTTCCCGCTTGTTTTCCTCTACGACAAAACCTGTGGAATGCTCTCGCCTGCCGGAGCGGTCTGGCCCCGGTTCTCCGGGCAGGGAACGTGACTGCGGTGGGACGCTTGGCTGGAAGGAGTGGTTGCACTTTTTTTTGTTTTGTTTTGTTTTGTTTTTGTTCTGATGTGAGTCAGGTGCTGGCCCTGCTTCTCCAGGCTGCTCTGTGTTTTTACTCCACCCCGAACTGAGAACAACACGACCCAAGTAGATTAAAGCCCTCAAACATCATTAGGACGACACGGCCCTGGTGTGCCTAATCAGTTTACAGACAACTGGCTGCTGAGCTGGCCAAAGAGTGTTTAGTCTGTAGTCTGTGGGTGATTTTTTTAATGTGGAGTTGTACATTATCAGCTCCTCAGAAACTCCATAGAAGAATATAATAAATATCTTTGTCATTACAGTACAGAGGACTGTACCGTGCATCCAGACAAGATTTGGAGGTCTGTAGATGCTTCTCTTGTAACAATAGGTATAAAATATATAAAGCAGACGACAAATAGTGTGATATTCAAGTGGAGTCCAATATTTAAGAAACAAAGTGTCAAATGTAGAATGAATCCGCTGTACCGGAACAGACCAGTGTATAAGGAGATAGAATAAGTAAATAACTAAAAACTTGCAGCATGTGACAAATAAATAGAAATATAACTAGAACTAACGGTACAGGTATCAAAAATAGCAGTTAGTATCAGTATCAGTTAGTGTCAAGAATAAATAATAAGACACAGTAAACAGTATTGAACACCAAACATGTCGATATTGCACTGAGTGATATTCACATTGCAATATTATACTTTTATTTTACCAGGCAAAAACAGACTAAGAACAAATTCCTGCGGTTGCTGAGGTTTTATTTTGTATTTTTTATTTTTTGGGGGGCTTTTCTAGAACTTTCTAGAATGCAATTCTAACTTCTTGAATCAGAATCAGAAAATCCCAGAGGAAATTGCTTATATTATGACTGCACAGACACACAGAAACAAGAACAATAGAAAAGATGCTGTGGTCAGTAAGAGAGGTGGATGTACAAACTGGACAATAAATTACTGCTGGAGTAGTTTAGTAATGAACACTAATAGTGGTTTGGAGTTGTTATCTATACTGAATCTGTTCTTGCATGTAATAGAGACGTAATTAGGATATTGCGTATAAGCCTGGTGCACATAAACTATTGCATGTAATTAGTGACATTGCACTTGAAGAACTCCCAATACTTCCAAAGAAATTTCTGCAAATCCCAACAGTTTTTTAAAAGAGTAGATCTCTCAATCTCAAATATTATGAGGAAATCTTTCTGTAGTGTCCATTAGGATGTAATTAGGAATGAACGTGTAAAAGTTAATGAAAGTAAAAGGTAAAAGTTTTGGTTCTGAAAGTGGAGGAAAGATTTTAGCTGTAACTGCATCACCCAGTGAGAGACGTATTTGGGTGCTCTTCAGAGATATCTGACACATAAATAAACCTGTTTGACAGTTTTATTGTTGTAGTTTAGGAGAACACATGCAGTTTATCCAAACATCAGAAACACTGACAGGACCAGAATCATCGTTTTAGCCTGCAGGGTCTTGCCCGAGTTGCTGATACACCCAGGAGTGGCTTCTTGTGGCGGTGTGTGGGATTAAGTCTAGTCCTGGTCTGTCCTGGTTTCTGAATGGAGAGTGTCTTAATAGAAACCAGCCCATAGGGCCGTTTGTTGTGGTTTATAAAAAAATCAACTTATGATTGTTTTAGTGCTGCTGGTTATCTAGCAGGCTGCTAGCCGGCTCAGATAGCTGATTTGAGGCCATGTCTTAACATTTCTGGGTGTTCCTATTGAGCCTGAAGGACACTAAAGTGCAGTAGTGTGACCGATTAAGTTAACCTGCAAGTCTTGAGGTGAAGTGACCATTCTATCATATGTAAACACACCACAGCACACAATGTGAACAGTGTGAAATTATTCCTCTGTATTTAACTAATTTAACCCAATCACCAAGTGAAGCAGCGGGCAGCCAGGAACTCAGCGCCCGGGGAGCAGCGTGTGGGGATGGTACTTTATTCAAGGTGTCACTGGCAGACCGGGGATTTAAAGCCACAACCTTCTGGTTGCAGGGGCAGCTCCCTAACCGCTAGACCACCAGCGTGTGGTTTTGTGCTAAATGGAGTTTTATTCTGATTCTCCAAACTTTGTCCCTGTCCCCAAACCCCCACCCTCCCATTTTCATCTGTGTGCATCAGAAGTAAGCTTCAATGGGCCCTGAGGCAGTTGCTCTTTGCATTTTTTAATATTCTTCACACAAGTGTGTGTGTGAGCAGAACATCACCAAACTGTCCATACCAGTGATCTCCTAAGAAATGCGATACACTTTGCTTTATGTTGACACAGCGGAGCAGCTGGATCACGTTTCCCCTCCAACACTGAGGGCTCCTTGCCAGCAGGAGCTGGGTTAGACAATGCCTCTGAAGACAAACCGCCGGGCCTCCACATCGCGTGTTTGTTTTGGCCGCACCGCCGCTTCTACCGGCACCTGCGACCCATACCCAAACAGGAAGCTGACCTTTGGGTCCCTGGGACATTTCTTCCCCTTCGTCATGAAAGATTGATGTGGTTCCTTTGTTATTGTCTCCAGGGAACGCCCAAACACGCCAGCACCTCCAGGTCCTGGAGCTGGAATGTGTCAGTGATTGCTCACTGGCTCTTCCATCTCTCCGCTGCTGGCTGGGATGATTGGCTAATTTTCCTTTGAGGTTCTCATGTTATTTCATGCCTTAACCTTGTCCTGACTTCTCGGAAAGGTGCTGTACAGGTGTCCTCTGGAGGTGGAGGCAATGATACGTTAGACAGGTGAAAATTAAATTTGGGTTTACAGACCAAGGCTCGAAAGTGGAGACAACACCGCATCATTTTTAATGCAGTGGTCCTCAAACTGCTCCTCAGGAACCCCCCGATGGTCCATATTTTGCTCTATTCCCATGTTTTGCATGTTTGGTTAGACCAGAAGGAGAATTATCTGGAGGTTCCTTGGATTTTTTTGGTAACGGTCTTTTGTATGCTGCAAAAAATGCTGTTACTGTTACTGTGCCTTTTAAGACTGATATGTGTAAATGAGGTCCTTTCCGATTGGCGGCCCTGTATTGGATCTACTCCAAAAAGCAGCCTGGACTGAAACATTCCTAATGACTTGTAAAAGGATGGAGCTAAAGTGCTGTAGACTGTAAGAAATGGATGTATGTAAAAGTGCTGGTTTGTGTGACATCACAAAAGCAGTGTAATCACAACAGCAGTATTTGCATAAATGGACTGGAGAGTAAATGGCACATTTTGAAACTTGAAGAGTGTTTATGTACTTCATCAACTTCTTTTAAAAGAAAATTTTGTTTTTCTGTGGTATGGGCCCTTTAATGCACAACTGAAAAATACAAAAACAGCTCCACACCCACAACAGGGAGGCCAAACACAATCTGGCCGACATTCCTCTGTCATACTGGTGACATTAGACATCACGTGTTCTCTGGAGGAATTTTCTCCTTGAGATGTGAGTCACTGCCTCGGACTTTGAGTTGTTCTGCAGATCTAATCAAAAGTACGCAGCGTCAGAAGCACGAAGATGTCTTTCTTGCGCTGCTCCTTTGTTGACAAGTGACTGTAGTAATGCGACACGTGGCCTGAAAAACAACTCCAGCGTTCAGAAACACCTCTTGCTCATCAGGCTGTGACTGCACGCGCTCTGACAGGAGATCTGCTTCAGGGACGGTCCTCCAAATGAGTAGATGTTTCTTAAAGCTCCTGTAGACCAGCATGTAGATGTTTCTTAAACATCAAGCCTTCATTGCGGCAGTAATTTGGGGTTTTTTAAGAGTTAAGAGAATTGGGCTTAAAAATACTGTTTTATTTGGTTCTTCATTATGAATGCTATTAACTCTGACCACCAGAATCCAGATGGTTTTCAGTTGTCTCAGACGTGGATCGGACTCACTGGAGATTAGACCTGTCACAGATCTGCTGGTATTTGGACTGGGACTTGTCTCAGAATCGCTGGTATTTGGATTCAGACTGGTCTCAGACTGGTCTCTGACTCACTGATGTTTGGACACTGATTTGTCTTAGACTCGCTTTGAGCTCACGCTTGTCTTGGAATCGCTGGTATTTAGCCTCAGACTGATCTTAGACTTGATGATATTTGGACTCAAACTTGTCTAAGGCTTGTCTCAGACTCGCAGTTTTTTGGACTTGCAAAACATTCTACTTGATCAAGTCCCACAAACTTAAAAAAAACAACAACAGTGTTTCCACTAACGTTTCGCTGTGGCGTAATTGGTCACCACAGTTAGTCAAAAATCAGTCGGCAAAACGATATCAGCCATAACGCTGGAAAAATGACCCCTCGCTCCTTAACAGAATCATTAATTAAGCAGCCCTCTGCAGATAACGAGCTCTGGTTTAATGATCACTGGTTTAATCTCCGAGTCCATCTAGAACGAGCACTGCCACTGATGTGAGATAAATGGCTCTGATAAAAGTAAATAAAGCTGCTGTGGTTCTCGAGCTGAACGCTCTCTAAACCTTGCCAGTCCAGTAGTCAGGTGTGGATGGGAGGTCTCCTCAGATGATTGGGGGTCTGACGGCAGAACCTCTGAGTGTTCAGGGGTTCAGGGGCTGCAGCTCTTTTTCTGAACCAGTCTTTACAGAACCAGGAGGTGTTTGCTGTATATTCATTCGTTCTTTAATTTGAGCATTCATTCGAGCATTCATTCATTCATTCGAGCATTCATTCATTCATTCGAACATTCATTCATTCGAACATTCGAGCATCATTCATTCGAACATTCGAGCATCATTCATTCGAACATTCGAGCTTTCATTCATTCATTCGAGCATTCATTCATTCATTCGAGCATTCATTCATTCATTCATTCGAGCATTCATTCATTCATTC
>JBBPCX010058016.1:0-14345 GCA_037974365.1 Hydrocynus forskahlii | reverse complement strand
AAAAATAGCAACCTATTCATTTTACACACACATACACACACACTGCCGAAAACTGTACATACAGTGAACAGAAAAAAGGGAAAAGTGGTCTCTTATTTCTTTTTCCATGGCTGTAAACACCAAGTCAAAATGTGGAATCCCTGGGAGGGGGCGGAGACTTTGGACACCATACAGATGATTACACTGATTGAAGGACGGGACTAAGATGGAGCTGAAAACCAAAAGGCCGCATGGCCCAAAGGAAAACAAAAGCAGAAAGGGGCAAAACAAGGCAGGGTGTACATAACAGCTGTTCCCTGTGTTTAGAGCAGCCACAAATATTATGAGCAATAATGAGAGCATCAGTAATGTAGAGGTAATACTGATAATGGTATGATAACAACAGTAACATGTGTATACCTTGACCAGGCTGAAGATGTGAAGTGGAACGGTGCCATTACTGATATGAGTGACCCACGTGTGTTGGCGTGCCGTGTCCTCTGCCCAGCGAAGTGTGTGTTCCGTGTGTGTCCGCAGAACCTGCAACACCTCTTCATACTGTCTCCGAGAGGCATTCAAGAGGAGAGAGATTTCACTCAGCTCAGAGTAATGCTCGGGTACTTCCGGACACTCTAAAATAAACACAAAACACACACACACCTTCATGTAAATAGAAAGTCAGAGATAGAGAAACAAATTCAAATTCAAATGTCTCAAATACATTGCAAAACCTAGATTTAAACACACAATTTTCTCCTCAAAACTATTGGGAGGGTGGTGGCCAGCACATGTCTTCTCCAAGTTACGTGAAGAGACACTGCAACTTTTCTATGCACAGTGTCACTGGATGGCTCAATATGCTTGGAGGAGAAAGCTAACCATCAACTATGTAACGTCAGTCAACAGCTGCCCCTGCTGGCTAGCGCATGCAGAGGTGGAGATCACCCGCCCCTTTGGCCTAAGTGCCCTTTTTTGACTAGGTGAGCCCCCCACCCCCAGCCCCGCCCATAAGGAGCAATACCAAACATCAACCAAATACAGCTATTTAGTCCCCACCCTTCCTCATTACAACAACGACTACTTCCTACAAACGTCCAACATTCCAACAAGAGCCCAGTTGTAGCCAGATGTTTCAGGGGTGCGTGTGCAAACAGAACACTTTATTGTGAAAGAAGAACATGAAGGCGCGTGTGTACCTGTAAGCAAGGCCTGGTAGCAGTTGTCACAGTCACTCTGCGGTCGCCTGCACTCTGACACTTGACTACGCAGGTGTCTGCACAGCTCACTGCCGGGAGACGACAACCAGTCTGACGCTGAAAAGTGAATGTATAAGTGTTATAACCTGGTGTGTTGAACTGGTGTGTTGCAGTTCAGGCAACGAAACTCCTGATGACTTCAGCATAATTGGGTGGGGCTTAAATTCTGTAGGCTAAATAGGTGGCTATGTGTAAATTATCTTTTCAAAACAGGCCATTTCGTCTGCTTAGTTTCTGTTTATGGGATGGGGAGTCAACAATGTGATTTTTATTTTATTTAATTTTCACTGGTAAAAATTTAATAAGCACCCTTGCAAAGAAAACACAGCGTAACATAAAGTGACCCACCTCTCTGAGTTGGCCCCTCTCCTTCACCGCCTTCAAACACCTGTGTAAGAGCGGAGCTGACCTCATGCAGAACACTTCGTCCCATCTCCATAAACGAGTCAAAGGCTTCACTCAGACCTCCAGTCAGAGTGAGGCCTCCTGTCTGAAGCTGCTCTTTGGGTAAAGAGGGCTGGACATCTTCAGTGAAGCCAGAAAGGAAGGCTGACCCGAGCTCCTGCTGCATCGCAGAGACTAAAGCTGAGCTGTGGGAGTACAGAGAAGCCACTTTAGCCCTAATGTGACTAAATGTGTTCTTGATCCAGACCAGGTCCTTGTCCATGTTAGACGGTAGCGAGTCTTCCAGGAACAGTTTGTTGTCCCTTCCCTGGTTTTGATATTCTGGAGTGTTCTGGTCCACTGCCATTTTGGTCTGGTTTTGGATCTTAAGCTGGTCGTCTGGAGTCTGGTTCAAGATCTGGTCTTGGTCCTCATCAAGCCTGGAAGCCATCCTGCGGGCGAATTCCTAAACATTTTGAAAAGAAATTCTTTAGAGACACCGAACGAAGATGAGCAAGGAGGAAAACACACACAGGCACAAACCTGGAGAGAGAAGGAGGAAGAACTCCGTCGGCAGGTGGAGGTGTAGAACGACCCACACCTGGCTTGTAAACATGGTCGGCATTTCTCCCACATAGGCCTCAGTCTGTCATGACACTGCTGCTCCGACTCCTGCAGCTTCTGCTCGGCTTCCTGGGCCAGCTGCTCTGCCCCCTTGTGGTTTTCAGGAAAAAAAAGTGAAGTTTCGAAACTCCAGGTTCGCAGTAAATCCTTTAGTAAAAGCACTCCAGTTCTCAGATTATTACACTAAATGTTATTGGGGCATTCCAACTATTTTTCAAAACCTCTACATAATAAATCAATGTAAACAAAGACGTTGACAGTGGTTTGACTTAAAATCCTCCCTCTACTGTAGAGAAACAGTTAACAGTGGTGGGGATAGGAACCAGTTGTCCAAACTGTTTAATGCCTCTAAAAGCAAATTCATGAAACGTTATTTCATAAGTCATTAAATTGTCCAATATACTCTGTGATGACACAAACATGCAGTCATCACACAGTTTCGATTCACTGCAAGGTGGTACATGAAGCGTTTTGGGTTTTTTTTTCAGATTTATTTATTTATTTATCATTATCAGCATTACGCTTAAATCAAGTTGGACTTTTTGGAGGAAAAGTCAGAGAGGAGAGACGGTTGATCCGCTGTGGTGACTCCTAAAATAGGGAGCAGCCGAAAGTAGAAGAAGAAGATCAACATTACACATAAAAACTCAGAATACATGTGTAGGTCTGTAACACTCTGCCCTGTTTAGACTCACCAGGCCTTTTATTTAAGCCACTTCTACTATGAGGCTAGTGTCCATCCCCTCTTATGACTACTGTCTTGCTTACCCTCTCAGTCCTTCCCCTTCGTGTTGTGGTTGTTTTTGACTGCTAAAATGCTTCCTTTGTAGTTCTGGTTTCCATTATTCCTGGCTCAGGCTTCCCCCTCGTGTCTGTGTGCTGTGGAAGTCTGTTAAACTCTTTGGGGCTTAGTGTGTTTGGTTCACACCAGCCTCACTGCTGAGGACCATGTTGCCTGCCTCTGTTGCTTGTGGGTTTCTCCTTTGTGTGCTGTTTGGACTGTGTGTGTGCGTGGTGTGCAGGCCTCTCTCATCAGGGGTGTGCGACTCACCCTCACTGCGATCTCTGTGATCAGCCCCTGCTTGGTGCTCGGCATCCTTGTTGAGTGTGTGGCGGGCCCCTCCAGTGAGATGCACATACACAGTGAGCACATGCTCCCTTGCGTGGCTGATTTGTAAAGACCCCACTCGTCAGGTGTGGGTGCAGCTGTGTGCAGCTCACCGGAGTGGACCTCAGGTGCATCTTTGTCACACACGTGTTAATTCCTGTAAGTGTTTCCTGTGAGGGCCTTAGCCTGTCAGAACCCTGTACATGCCGAGGTGAAGGGTTTGGCCCATCCAAACTGTGCATGTGTGTAAATTTGAGGGCCTTAGCCCATCTGATCCTTGTCCAAATCCTGAGTGTTTTTGTAAAGCCTCTTTTCCATCTGTTCATTCTTGTTTCCTCCTGCTGCACAAATTAGTGCTCTGTCTCTGTTTTCACTGCTTATTTTCCTGTTTTCCTACAACTGATCCAGATCCCTGCCTCCTGCATATGCGTCCCATTTACCACACCCACAATCCATTTGACCTCGGTTCATGTCATGTTTTGGTTAGAACAGTAAACCCCCGCTTATCGTGGGGGTTACGTTCCAAGAGCACCTGCGCATAGTGAAAAACTGCGATGTTGTGATGTGGTAAAAAAATGCCCCTAAATATGCATTTTATTGGGTATAAGCAGGTAAATACAGTAATAAATTCATTTCATTTACTGTTAAAAAAAAACCAGGGCTTTAAGAAGAACAAAATTAAAAACACAAGAACACTCGAGATGCTCCACAGGGGAAATTCTGGACTGCAGCTGCGTCAAAGGGCAGCAGCCAATCAGCAACAAGGAGAAATTAATAACGTTCTCAGATTGGCTACTTTCAAACCTCCCGCCTCTGTGTACAGCCGTATTTCACCATCCCAAGACCCGCTTTCTTTGTGTTCTCGGGACAGTACCGAAAAACGTATAATTATTTTTTAAATGTAATGTAGCTGAATTTAGTTTAATATTTGTTACAAAATTTGTAAATTATGTTTTTCTTAATCATCTAGCACTAAAATGCATGAAAAATGATATATTGCCACAAAAAAATCTGTGACGCCCCAGCCTCGTCCGCCACGTCCCCTCGTCCCCACCGTAAGTCACAAAAGCAAAAAAAAATGCGGAGGATATGTGCAGATTCTGCGATGGACAGAAACCGTGACTGCTGATCCGTGTTAAAGTGGGGGATTACTGTATATAAAATTACTATATTGACCCCTGGTTCCTTTCACCACTACTGTGAATATGTTCAAGTTTCACCACAGTGCACCATTTTATATCAGACCACTCTAAATGACTTTGCTTATATCTCAATGGGTCATTTATGCAGAACGTTTGCAAAATCAGCTAAATTCCCCTTTAGTAGACAAGCTCAGTGGTCCATGTGAGGGACACATGTGAGCATTAATACAGAATTCTAGTACTAAAAATGTCTCAAGTTTGTGCATGTCACATATTTTACCATGGAACTATTTATCCTAACATAATGGCTCGTAGTGTGTGAGCACTGTGCGTTACCCTTTTTTTGTCGTGACTGCTTTTGAGAGTCTTAATGAGTTGCTGGTGCTTTTCCTCTGTTTTGTCCAATGTTTCTTTCATCTGTTTTACTCCGAGCAGTGCCCTCTTCATCTCATCTTCGACATACTGCTCTCCCTCTGCAGACAACACTGTAACGAAGACACATACCCATACACACACACACACACACACACACACACACACACACACACACACACACAGGAATATGGCTAAAATATTCAAAAGTATTTTCCAGGTCCCAGGCTCCTGCTGGTTCTTGTGGGAAGGATCCTAGACTTGCAGAAACAGAACGGAAAATATTTTATCAGTTTGTGGTAAAAATGTGGTTGCTGTTGAAAGTCAGTGTAAACATGTCCTACGCTTCAGCTGGCTTTCCTCCAGTTGTCTGTGAGGCTGTGGGGCGCCGTGAGAGACAGGAAGGCGTGAGAGGAGGAGGAGAGAGAGACATAGCTGCACCTTCATCACCATCATCATTTTCTTTAACCACTGCTGGGGTGGGTGAAGCACGATGAAGGGCCAAAGAGCTAAAACTGAGACAAGAAAGGTTTCAACATGTATCAGCTAAAATGTGAATTACATGTTTACAGTCATATGCAAACAGTAAAACACCCCCGGTCAAATTTTTATTGAATAATATGATTTCATTATATTTACGACTGTATATATATATATACAGTCGTAAATGAAATTATTCATACCCCTGGCAAATTTTGGCTTAGTTACAAGCAAGTTTCTTCTTGATTGGAAATGACACAGGTGTCTCCCAGAAGATAAGAAGACAATGTACAAGAGGCATCATTGTGGAGAAAAATATTTCTCAGCTTTTATTTAGTGTCATGTCCAATATTATTCATACCCTTCTCAGTAAACAATGGAAAAGCCTTATTTTTTTGGCTACTACAGCATTCAAATAATTGCTGACAAGCTTTTTGCATGTCTACACTGGGATTTTCCCATAGATTGTTACAGGTTGCAAAAGGTATGACTAATGTTGGACATGCTACTTTTTGTTCAAATGTAAACAAAAGCTGAGAAAGCTTAGATTCAACAATAAACAATTATTAAACTACGAAGAAACGTGTCCTCTGTAGAGGATGTTTAGTTCATAACACTTAGAAAATCAACCAACATGTCATTTGACCTGGGGAACCCTAACTTTGGATAAACTTCGTATGCTGGGAAAAGGAGAAAATGTTGCTAAACGCCACCACATGCAATACATTGAGCAAACAGAATGGGGGCAGTAAAGTTCAAATGCCTCACCTGGGTAAGTAGCATTACTGAGAAAAGAAAACTGTTTACTGTACTACAACGCATGAGTTGACTAATAAGCCATGGCTGAATATGC
The DNA here is from genome assembly GCA_037974365.1 of Hydrocynus forskahlii. Lineage (NCBI taxonomy): Eukaryota > Metazoa > Chordata > Actinopteri > Characiformes > Alestidae > Hydrocynus > Hydrocynus forskahlii. Next base: position 8,147 of record JBBPCX010058016.1, on the reverse strand, counting down.
TTAGAACATATTAAGGCCAGGCAGGGGCCTAAACTTTTTAGTGACTTAGAACCGCTGCTACCAGAGATTATTTAACACAAGCACAAATAAAAAGGCTCAGAGCAAGTGAGTGCCATTTTGCCACTTCCTATACATCATGCTAAAGCTAAGTTGTGAATTTGAGTGAGCGAATGAGCGATAGAAAGACAGAAGAGAGGAAAGAGAATGACTGCATCTCCTTACCTTTATCCGTACTATTTATACAGCACTGAGTAGAGCAGATCGTCTTAGATTTGTATGCTCATTTGGCCCATGAACCCATGAAAGTCTTTCCAAATGTCCATTTGGAAAAAAAAAAAAAGACAACTTCATTAATAAGCTCTCTTGTGGCAGGGCAGAGCCTCACACATGTTTTCTCTCTGAGAAATACACACCCAAACTTGCAGCATAATGCTCTCCAGGCTTTCCCCCCTAATCTCATTAGATTAACTAATGCATGTCGCGGTCAGATTGAATTCTTCTGCACACAGAAGACTATTTATAGGCGAGACCTCATGCATAAAAAGGCCAGGAATGTTTAACAACAGGCTCTTTGTTTTTAATTGGGGGTTCTGAAGACATTTTAAAACAAAGTTTAAGGTTTTATAAATGAGGTTTTGCTATTGCACACAGCTATCTCTGGGACTGCATTATTATTATGAAGTACATAAACACTCAAAATGTATTATTATCATCACCATTATTATTATTATTATTATTGCTTTTGTTGTTATGCTGTTGCATAATTATATAATAATAATAATTCATTATGATAAGTGCACATTTTAATTTTATTTAAAATATTTTTATTTTTATTTAAAATATTTACATGAGCATAAGCATAATATTTATGAATAATAACAATTTTCCGGCACTGCACTACAGCGTAAATGTTATAAAGTTCACTTCTATTAATAATAGTATTGTCTAATGACCTAAATACTATAATAATAATAATAATAATAATAATAATAATAATAATAACAATAATAATAATAATATTGAATTACAGAATATCAGCCATGTTGCAGACCACCTGGCACTCCGTAGTGACATTGCCAAGGTGATCCATCAGGCCCTTCCCAAGAAGGTAGTGCTAGTGGAGGAGAAAGTCCTGTACTACAAATGCAAGCCTGAGCTAGTAATGGAGAACAGGCGGGGTGAAGTGTTGTGGGACATTACTGTTACCGTGGGCGGTGCGGTCAAAGCCAATTGCCCAGATCTGGTGTACATGAACAGAACTGAGAGGAAGGGACAATCAAAAAACATTGTCCACTCAGTTGTTGGGGGAAAAAAAGCCAAAGTACCAACAGCTGGCTGTGAAGAAATTTGGGATCTCACCTCCACTTTCCTATTATGAGCTCCACCAGTGGGCCCATCTCCAAAGACCAGAGCAGTTCAGCTCTTTCTCCAACACCAGGCTGTGATCCTTGGAACAGCACATATTATTGGAACGTTCTCAGGCACTTAGTGTTTTGTAATCTGACTTTCTAGTCAAAGCAACAATCCTTGGCTGTGAAACCCAAACACAACACTGTTGTGCTGAAGTCACCTTTATTATAACCTATTGTTAGCATTATGGCAACAGTTCAACAGAGAAACAAATCAATAGTAAGAATGTATAGTAAGAATGCAACAATAATAATAAAGTATAATAAATACATTTTATTAAAAGACATTTTTGCATAGATAAACACTATAAGAAAAATGCCTAGGTACACGATTACTTTCAGATCTATTGCCAAGCGAAGACTGCCGTTTTAGGACTGGGAAAGAAGCTACGATTTGAATGCCTTGGTGAGGGTTTTTCGTAATACAGTACTGAGGATTCCAAGAGTCATTCCCAGGTTGCTTGTGTGCGTGCACCCTTGTGCGAGACAGACACTCAGATCCAAAGAAAACCTTTGTGTATCCCACAGTGAGGGGCTTACACACACATTGGCTTGCAGAACTTCAATAGGCCAGTGGAGGTGAATGTGTGCACGTGTATGAAGCCGCTCTAATATTCGTTGACTTTGTAAACTGAGAGATGTCCATGTGGTGCGTTTCACCCGGCGAGCGAGGTGAAAGCCCTCTCAGATCAGTACAGACCTGATCCAACATCCATCTGGATTTTATCAAGGCGCTCGTCCACTGCTACACGGCATTCAGCACAGTCTGACTCTAATTATCTTCAGCAGTAAAACAGCCAGGTAGGCCACAAAGCCCGCAGAGAACACACCTACACACACTCTCAGAAATAGTCCAGCTTATCCGTTCGATAAATCATCCGAATTTACTAGCTTGCAGAAAAGGGCCGTGTTTTTTTTTTGTGTTTGAATTTGTGTGTGTGTGTGTGTGTGTGTGTGTGTGTGTGTGTGTGTGTGTGTGTGTGCGTGCACGTGTTTGTGGTAGAGTGGCAGGGGGGTGTAAATGATCTGTTTAGAGAGTCTTCCTGTGTGTGTGTGCAGCCAGACTAGAAGACACACACTCACACAAGATTTCATGTTAAAGAGTTGATGACATAGTATATTACAGAATGGCTGTGTCTGATTTACTGCATTGAAACCCCACCTCCCACCTTCCCCACACAGACACACTCAATGACCCCTCAGTTAGTCAGTACTGCAAAAAAAAAAAAAAAAAGACAGAGAAATATATCGAAAATGAGATTTGTTTTGTAAGAGTATTTGAAATAAGCAAAATAAAAGTATATCAGAGAAAAAAAATAGGACTTATCACATTACAGTGAGATGATTTAAGTTGCTAAGATTTTTTTTTTTTTTTTAAAGGATATACTAAATATTTAGATAGTCTTGCTTCTGTTTATTTTAAGAAATTATACTAAGTAAATGTTGCTGATATAAGTACTAAGATCTAAGTACTCAAATCTGGCTGGTATAAGTACTTAGATCTTACCTTCAATATGTGTTCCGTCGTTTTTGTGATTTTGTGAGGGAGTTTTTTGTCATCACAGTTCTTTACTCCCACTCTATTTGTTTAGCTGCAGGTATTTCTATCCGACTCACCGCATTGATGTAATGAGACTTTCACTCACTGGTTTGACAAGTGAGAGAGACGCTGCCAGTGGAAAACTACTTGCAATTCGCCTCACTTGCAATTCGCCTCAGTGGCCTAAAACTGCAAAATATATTTCGTGGGGAGCTGAAAGGAAGGAACAAACTCAACGTTTTGGCCCCTCTTGACAATACAAACCAAAACAAGGTCCGAACTGAGTACGCGATTTAAAGTTTCCAGACCTCTGTCTTTGCCCCAACATTACTCAGCCCACACATAAAACTTTGCAGTGAGAGGGCTAATGCTGCCCAACTTTCCATTTTTGTGGTTAAATAAAACCGAAGCTGACAACTGCCTGTAAAAATATAGAAAACAATCCCTCGAAGAGCTTTATGAGACTGACACATTCACGGCTTATATTAAATTAGGCTAACAATATCTATCTTAACTTAAATTCAACCTCACATCAAACTTGCTATTCAGGACACATTCAAGGCTAAACAGAATCTGTAGGAACAACATTTTGTGTCAGTCCCACTAATCAAAGACCCAATGATGGACTATATCTCAGTGTTAGACAGTAATGAAGTAAATCAGTATTTTCATTACTTACATTCATTTTCCATAATATCAACAAGAAAACCACGCACTTTCATAGCACATAGCACACCTTTCACAAAATCCCCTAATCACAGAATATCTGATCATAGTTTAAGCAACTGTAACTAGGCTCAGCATTAAAGAAAAGGCTGAACTGTCGTTAATGTCTGTTTAAATCAGATGTCCTATATCACAGTTTGGAGACTGACATTCTGTCCATCTTCGAAACTGAAGACAGAGTAGGGATGCGTGATGCACAAAATATTGAGAGCTTTGAGAGTATACTGCAACATACTGCATTTGTGATGCCCTCCAGTATCTATATGAACACTTTTCAGGAGTTTAAAAAGGCTTGAAATATGTAAATATTATTACAGAGTTTCAAAATGTAAAATGCACTTTCGCTCCCCTGTGCAATCCATATACGAAAGCAAAGCTGCAAAAGCAACATTTTTGTGACGTCACAAAACTTACACATGAAGTAAAGTGGTTATTTTTGTCACATGTGAAAACACCACAGCACAGCACACAGTGTGAACAATATGAAATTCTTTTCATTTAACCCATTCACCGAGTGAAGCAGTGGGCAGCCGACGATGCAGTGCCCAGGGAGCAGTGTGTGGAGACAGTACAGTGCTCAAGGGTACCTTAGTGGTGCCAGTAGTAGTCCAGGGATTTGAACCCATGGCCCTCTGATCCAGCTGATATACAAATATCTCTGTATTCAGCATACAGCGGTTAGCCCCATCCATTCATACTGAATATTTATGCTGTGTGTATCAGCCCTGTACTGCCTTTTGGTTGAGTTGCAATGCAGGGCAGCCAATGAGAACACAGCTCACTTACATGGCACAGTAACAAAAACAGCCCTTTTAAATCTTAGGGACAGAGATTGGAAAATGGTCATGCAAGACTGAGTAATGGTCATGCAAGAATGAGGAAAATAAGGAATTATAAGGAAAATCTTGTATAGAAGGAAACACTTGAATATGGGCCCTTAAAAACACCTCAGTAAATCAGTGTCTTTACTGGGTAAAGGTAACATCATATTATAATTATTTAATTATTAAATTAATGTATTTAATAATAATAATAAAAAGCCAATAAATGTTATAGTAAAAAAGACAAAATAATTGGACTTTTCCTGGATCGCATGAATACCTCCATTCCTCAAAACACCCAGGAGCATTCATCTGGCGCTGCGACTGGTCACCCTGACAAAGCACTGTGATTGGTTAAAGTCTTATTTGCATATTGCAGCCTCCCACCCTATCACCATATTGGAGAGATCAACAAACAAGACAGGAGAAGAAATGTTGGATCACTAGAATACTTTAAAATTATTTTACTCTTGATACTTAAATGAATACTTTAGTTCAAGTAAAAACAAGAAAAGCACTCGTATTTATCTGAGAGATCTTTTATTTGACTTCCGTTGTTCAAGTACAGCTAAAATAACGTTTTAACCAGAGAGATCAAAGAACTTGAATCTGGGGAGGAACTACTTGAGCTGCACTACTAACTGCATTCATTTATTTCCTGCTCCAGTAAATGTCTGTGCCCTGGCCTGCGTTTAAGTCACTGATCCTCACACTATAGATGTATTTGCCATTGCTTTAGGCCTCAGAACCTGTGTTTCACTGCACGTTTGGCGTTAATATCCGCCGGTGACCAGGCTCTGAATGCTTCCCTGATGTTTTCCAGATGTTTTACCCGAGGTCGTCAGCAGGACCGGTAATGTAATCACGAGCCACGGTGTTTCAGAGATCTCCACCAGCCTCAGTCTTCAGGCAACAGAGAGCTTGGCAGACGGAGAAACCCCATCACCGGCTTCCCCACTTCCTTTACGTTTGGACATATTTGCGGTTTTATGGAGTTTATCCCTTTTTCTGTAGTCAGACAAGCCACGCCCCCATGATGTGATTGGCTGATGCTCGATAGGCCAAAATATAGCAGAACTAGGAGCCAGGAAATGTGTGTAAAAAGGAGCAAACATTCACCTGCCAAATCAATATGAAATATAAAATGATTATACCAGAAAACTTTTTGATAAATATACCAGGGAAAAGGCAAAAAGTGTAACTGAAAGATGAAGGTATAACCAACAAAATCGGATTTTCTTTCATCAATGGAAAATCGCAGAGGAATTTAGATCTGGCTTGTATTTGAAATATCTTGTAAAGAAGCCAGATGTGTCTGGATATGCGTCCAATGCTCTTTGAATCAGAAGAAAGAAAAATGCTTATTTCATGGCAGTCAGTGCAGACGTGTGTCGTGTAGTTTGTGTGCTCTCAGGTTTACGTGTGTTTGTGCTCAAACCCATAAAGTACATCTGTTGTCTCATTATCATTGTCAGCTGGAAGATCATTCAGTCATACAGTCTGTGCACATGTATATAGTCCACCCTGAATAAAGCACACGATGCTTTGATGGTTTTACAGTTTGCAGGTGGTTTCTTATGACTTGCCACAGTCGATGGGTTAAACAGCCAAATCACATGTTTAACTGTAATGTGGAGTTTTCATCAGGAAAGCACACCTGTGACAGTCGAGCAGAGCTTATGCAAGACAAAGTCAAAGTAAACTTTACTGTCATCTCAACCATATATAAGCAGACAAAGAGATGAAAAGGCGAAGTTCTGGGTCCCCAGTGTACACACACACATAAAATAACGGAACTCATAGTGCAAATAAAAAAACAAGATTGTGCTGAGACATTCAGGACAGTGCAATACAAAAAGTAATTAGGCTATTTGCCAGTAAAAATAAACCACTATAATATCCAAAGACACATTACTTACTGAGCAAAGACGTGTCCTAAGGACATCTTTAAAACGTATTTGTCACACGTTGCAAAGACATCCCCTAAGGAGCCCTAATGAAAATCTGCTGGTCTTCTGTGCGTCCAGTGTTGAGTGTTGGGACCTCTAAATAAGGTTCAAAATGAGTACAGATGTAGTCATTGTGGACATGTTTTTAATGTCACCTGCAGATACATTTTAGACATAATTTATGCTGCTTCTGGGCCAAATTTGGCCTTATTATATTTATACAATTTATTAGTTGTGAATATGATTCCATTTGCTTTTTCAGAAAGTGTTGTCATAGCATAGCATTTTTCAGTTCAATGCCAATTTTTCTTGTTTTATTGTCATAAATGTTTCATCAAAATTAGTACCCGCATCATAATAAGCATTGCACTACAACAGGTAACCAGACAAGTGACACTGACAACTTTTAAATTGAACAGACAATGTATGTTCACAAACATAAAAAAAAATGCCCAAATGGTCCTAGATGTTCAGATATTTAACTACATATTAACACTCAAGAGGGGTCGTAGTCAGACGTCCAAGTACTGAACCTGAATTGCACATTGTGCAGACAAACAGATATGGTCCTAAACCCCATTCAGACATGATCTGCATGTCTGGCAGACGCCTCATGTTAAATGGTGTGTTGACTAAAGATTGACGATAACAGTGCACAGTGTTGGTAACTACACTACATGGACACACACTTTAGGTGTGTCCCAATACTTTTGTCCATATAGTGCATTTTCTATGGAAAGTAGCTAAATCTGCCTAGAAAAAAATCCCTGGATACTTTCTGTTCTGCCAAAGATATTTTCTTTCATTTTGGTGAATAGGCAAGGTGGGCCACATCCAAAGCAAACACAAGCTCATACTTCACATTCCATACAACTGAATACACGGATACAGGTAGTATTTTTACATGTTTATATGTTAATTGCGATACAAAGCAATCTGATCTTCTGAACAGAAAGATATGTCTCCTTCTGCAGACTCTTCTGGTGTGGTAATTGCTTAGATTTGTCCAAAAGGTCGCTACATTTGTCACTAGGCGGAAAGGGGCTCTGGTGCAAAGGGGATCTGTTGTAAGGGTCTCTAGATGGGGTGTGTAAAGGGCCTAAATCTAGAATGGTGAAGTCTAAAAACACGCGTGAAAAATACAAAAACTGCCCGTAAAATGAGCCAATCCCAGCAAAGGGGCGGCGCTAGTATAAAAACGGGTGGGAAATAAAATAACGGGGCGAGTTCTGTCAAAAAACGGGTGGAGTTGGAAAAAGCATCGCTGGTTTGTGGTGGAGACGCAGTTGAAGAAGTGAGAGGACAGAGTTCAAGAAGTTCCTACACAGTTTCTGTGGTGAGTCCTGGTTGTTTTGTGAGGAGCAGCGGGAGCGTAAAGTGGAAAAGTGAAAAAGTGAGTTTTTCGGAGCATTTCTGGGTGAAAACAGGCCGAGCGAAGAGAGGAGCAGCGGTATGGTGAGAGGAACAGAGGAGCTGCAGATTTTCTCCTGAGCTTTTCTCCTGAGAGTCCCCGACAGCTTCCCCCACCGAGATGAAAGGTGGGACAGTAGTCTGTAGGAGAGAAGGTTTTGTTTGTGAATGTATATGTTTGACTTTGTGCCAGTTTAAACATAAGGGTGTGTGTGTGTGTGTGTGTGTGTGTGTGTGTGTGTGTGTGTGGTGAGTGTGTGTGTGTGAGTGCGTGTGAGTGCGTGTGTGTGCG
>JBBPCX010057926.1:0-14348 GCA_037974365.1 Hydrocynus forskahlii | reverse complement strand
AAACAGCTCAGGGAAAGGGGGTTTAATAGATCAGCAGAACAGTGCAGGGTTAAGGCAAAGAAACTCCGCCAGCAGTATATTCAAGTGCGGGATGCACTAAATAAAACGGGTAGCTCGGGAAAGGAGAAATTTTCCCACACGTTAATTCTGACCCAACAAGCAGTTTAAGAAATACGTTCAATGGCACATCTGGCCAACGAGTGATGTAGATGATGTCACATGACTGCATTTTGGTTCGTTTCAACTGGTTCGGACCAGAGCAATCAGTGTAGTGTGAGAAGGACCCAAAACGGCAGAAAAATGCTACAATGCATCATTTGTTGCCCTTGGTCCGGACCAAATGAACCGAACCACATATGTGAAGGCACCCTTAGAGGTTGGATAAGCTTTTATTACCCAAGGGAAGTTTTTGAGAGCCTTTTTTAGTCCTGACATATTCCTGCATGAAACTGCTGCTCTCTTGGGTCTTCAGAGGCACCTAAAGCCAGATGTCCTCGGTTTAAACCCGACAGTTTCACAGTTATGGCTTGCCTGTTTCATTCAGTTTGATGAATTTGCACACTGAAAACACCTCATTCTTTACACTATACAGAGCAGTGATGTATGATGAGATGTTTGATGAACTGGTACAGTATTTTGATCTGAGGTGTTTATGAGGGAGGGTGTGGAGCCGATTACTGCTGTATAAACACACTGCTATGTATGTTTGCAGGCGGCTGGACTGCAGCACGGCTCCTCAGGGTGGCGTACAGCAACAGACTACAGTAGACTGAGATTATACACGGTGTGACTTTCACTTTTTCTTGCTCAGTGTGTGCGTGCTTGTGTGTGTGTGTGTGTGTGTGTGTCTGAGGGTCTTTTTCTCTCACCAAATGCTTTAATTATTCACCAGGTGATAGTGACTCAGCAGACAGACGGGGTGGCGGGGGGTGTAATAGCTCCACATAATAGAGGTGCATGAGTAAGTGTTAGTGTGTGTGTGTGTGTGTATCAAGTGTAAAGTGTGTCAGGGTATGTGAGGCATGCATACGAGTCCGTAAAACAAGTCTAAAGGGAACCTCTGAACTCACAAAAGATTTTCTGAGGGAAATGGGATTTTTGGGTGGAAAAAATTGTAGGTGACATAATTTCATTTGATTGGATTTGATTAGATCATTAACAACTCCAAAAGGAAAATCGGAATATAAAAAAGAAATTGGAATAGGAAATGCTAAATTGCCCCAGGTATGAGTGTATGTGAGTGTGTTTGCTCTGTGGTGGACTGACGACCAGGGTGTTTCTATTCCTTTACCCCTCTGAGTGCTGGGACAGGCCCCAGCACCCCCACCACCCGGGTTAGAATAAGTGAATTGGACAATCAACAGATTCATGAATAATTGGTGTTATTATTACAAAAGGGATGCCATTCCAAGATGACCAAAAGCTTTTGGCAAAAAGAGAATTTCAAAGAACGTGGATCTAAAATGGAAAGGCCCAAAAACGTCTTTGCTCAGATTCGAACCCACAACGGTTTTGCTGAAGGTTACCGCTGATCCATCACACCCCATTTAATTCGAATGAGAAATGATGACTGCACGGACGTTATCTGTCCATTCGCTTATGTGAATATAACAGCACAAACATGTGAGAGGTTCAATGATGCCAATTATTCCCCCAATTGTTTGGAGGAAGTTTTTACTGGAACCGCTGCACCTCAGCACCGTTTGTGCTGTTATATTCAACAAAGTGAACCGACGGGCAGTGTCCGAGCAGTCGACATTTCCCATTCAGACTGAACGACGAATAAAAATAAAGCAAACAAAACTTAGCAATAGTGTGATTTCTCAGTCAATGCTCAACATTTTAATTACTAAACTAAATAACTCATTTTTTGTAGATTCTAAACCATGTTCAAAACCTTGTTAAAAGCTTTTTGTGTATTTTCTACTTTTTTAAGATGTAGGTGGGACAGGCCAGCCTCTTAACACCTGCATTAAAGTAGAGTAAAGTAAAGTGGCCCCTTATAGTCACATGTGAACACAAAACAGCACACAGTGTGAACAATGTGAAATTCTTTCTCTGCATTTAACCCATTCCTCAAGTGAAGCAGGGTGCTGGTACCACGGTACCTTGCTCAAGGATGATGACACAAGTGTTGGGATTCAAACCCATTACCTTCTGATTGCAGGGGCAACACCCTAACCACTAGGCCACCAGCTGCTCCTTTCCTTACGTTTGCTTTTCTTACACTTTTATAGGAAAATAAAAATAAAAAATGGTCATGTTTAATCTGATTTATCTGAGTGAGAGTGTAACTTGCTGTATGAGAAGGAGCAGCATGTGTGTACAGCAAAAGCTCACTTCAGATAAACACACTTCAGATAAACTTAAACAAGGAGATCTGCTGTGAACTGATACACTCCCCTCATCATCCATGGGTTCATTGGGGTACACTGTGTTTTGTCAGCTTGGTTCTGGAAGCAGATCTCTACTGTTTATTGTGAGTGAGTTCAGTGGCTTGACTATTTTCATCTCTAATGTTCTGGTCCAGCCAGAGTTTCGCAAAGAAAAGTGAACTGCATATTTCTAGTGTGGATCCACTGAAGTAGGTGTTCTTTTATTAGCTCAATTCTCTGTGTGAATGCGAGCCAGTGAGAGTGTGTTACCCTAGAGAAAGGTTATGTTGAGTGTGTCCTGGAGGGACAGAGACACTGATACTCCGAGACAGAGAGCAGACAGAGACGCTGCACGGCTCCACACACACACACACACACACACACACACACACACACACACACACACACACACACACACACACACACACACACACACAGCTTTACACAGAGGACTAGAGACCAAACAGAGCAGAGAGAGGTGGATAGGGATGAAGCAGCAGAGCAAAAGGGAAAGCAGAGTTGCGGAAGAAGAACCAGAGGGTTTTAATGTTGATGTTAAAGCATAAAACATGACTTTTTGCCATTTAGCCTAACTCTCGTCCCAAACCTACTCGACCAGTCGACATGTCAAGTGTCTAAATTTGCTTCTTTAAGTTTTAGCACCAGAACTACAAGTCTAAAACGTAACGGATGCTTGTACCCCACAAACACAGTTGTATAAATAAAGGAAAATAGTGAAGTGTAGCTAAAAACATTCAGGAGGAGCTGAGGAGGAATCTAGAACTGAACCTGTGTTCTCCTCACCAGCTCACAAAATATCAACTACTTTTTACAAACAAAACTAATCTTGAAACTTTTAACTGCTTTCTTGTTTGTTCGCATTTATTCTAATGTTACCCTTGCAGAAAGACAGATTATCACATGCTGAGATAAATGGCTTTAAACAATGTGCACACCTACCTAAGACTTTTACACAGTACTGTGTTTTATAGGTTCCTATAACACACGCCTCACTTTAACAAACATAATGTTATAGTTTATTACTAAAAAATACAAAAATACACATCTTTAGTAGCCATGTGACCGAAACTTCTATATTTGTTAGTGTCTATCCATTCAGTCTTTGTTGGACGTTCTGTCTGTAACCATTTTCATGTTATAGCTTTCATTCTGGTCTCTAATTATATCTTTATCAGGTATTTCTGTCTTGCGCTGAAACACGAGCTGGTATGTTGCCCAAATAGACTGTACAGAGAGAGCAATCAATTTTGTTGCCAAAAATACTAGCCATTTCTTGTATTACCTCCTGCCAGTATGACCAAATGGGCAACTCCAAAATATGTGAAAATGCTCTGCCAGCTGTTCTCTGCATTTCCTCCAACAAAGACCCCCTCCCAGCTCACCTGTCTGTATACTTTATAACTTAGGGTTTACAAAGTACCAGATCAGGCTCCGCCAACAGAATTCTCTCCAAAAACCAGAACTGGTGGAAGTAAACTGTCCAGGGCACATATTTAACCAGTCTTCCTCTGTGATTCTTTCTCCCATTTCATTTGAGTCTCTAATCAAATTTACTGAATATTTCTTAGTAGATTGAGGACATCAACCACATTTTATACATCCATAAATATGTCAATAAGGTTGGTACCACATTTGTTGATAAAGTCTTGGTTTGTAAATATCTAAACAAAACAAAAAGTTCTGGAGCTATCCAATTCTCCCATTGATAAAATTGACCAATATGAGGTGATGCCGACTCTATATCAATGTTTAAACCTCCCTTCAACAAAAACCTTAAATCTAACTATATCCCAAGTGATCCTAATGCAAACTGACCCCAAAATAAACTTTAATGACTCCTAACACACATTTGATTGACCTGAACCCAAGCCTTACTGACCCCTTTATTGTCAAGCTTTTCAAATCTAAAATGCATTTTTTTCTGGGTCTCCATAAGTAATGAAACACAGGCCCAGACACACACAGATAAACGCACAGACCAGCTGACCCTGGCTTACCTCGGAGGTCCTGGCTGGCACGTCCAGCAGCCATGCTGTTCTGGCGGGGCATGCGCAGGGAGGTGCGCAGGGGGGCGTGTCTTTGCTCATCCAGGTACGCCAGGTCCTCCAGGTGAGCTGAACTGGTGGCTGATGGAGCAGAAGGACAGAAGAAAGATGACATTGTTGGTGTTTTTCTCTGATGTCTTTTCGGAAACAAAGCAGGCTGTGATTTTTTTTTCTGTCGATGTGGATTTGCTACATGATTTTTAGATCACTGACACGACTGAGAGACTCAGAAATCCCAATTATGCCTCAGTTTTGACATCTCAGACTCCTTGTCTTTCCAGGTCAGTATTAATGCTAAATACCTACAGGGCCAAACTAGCTGTAGAGATACACCGATGCACCTTTGAACCACTGCTTCCATCATAGTGCTGGCTGTAGTGTTCACTGCCACATAGTTCAGACCTCCTCTGGCTTGTCTAGCTACTGCCCATCCACCCTCTCCACAACACGAATGTTCTCCGTCGGTGTGACGTCCGACTCGTGAATGAATCGTTCTTTTGAACCAGTTCTTCACAACTTCATCTGAATCACCAGTCCCAGCTGTGTACAATTTACAGCAGTATAGCTAGTTTGGCCCATGAAAACAGTACAGCTAGTTTGGCCGTGTAGGTATTTAACATTAATGCTGTCCTGGAAGGACAAGGACTCTGAGATAACCATTTGGGTTGGCATACGTACCATTCAGCATTACGGAATCACAAAAAAACAGTGCCTAGTGATTTAGGAAGCCTGAATTGTTATGTCGTTTTCTGTTTAGTTTTAACACTCCTAGGTCCCTCATGACACACAGACCATGACAATCATGCCATGGCGTATATAACCTACCTTTTGCTGAAAAACCGAGGGTCTGTATGTGGGCCCACATTTCAATTTAATCTCAGAACTTATTTACACTTTCATTCAGACCCTGAATAATTTACAGTAGATACTGAATAACATTATAAGTGATACTGAATAATTCAGAGTAGATACTGAACAATTCATAGCAGAAGATGAATAATTCATAGTAAATACTGAATAATTCATAGCAGGTATTAAATAATTCACAGTAAATACAAAATAACTAATAGCGGATACATAGTAGACATTGAATAATTCATAGTGGTTAATGAATAATTCACAGTAGATACAAAATAAATAATAGCAGATACATAGTAGGCACTGAATAATTCATAGTGGATATTGAAAATTTCATAGAAGATACAAAATAAATAATAGCGGAGCCATAGTAGATACTGAATAATTTGTGGTAGATGCTGAATGATTCAAGGTGGATATTGAATAATACAAAGAAAACACTTATTAATACACAGTGGACCTTAAGTAATTCATAGTGAATACTGAACCATTCATAGCAGATACTAAATGATTCATAGCGGTTGCTGAATGATCCAAAGCAGATATGGCATTATCCACAGCAGTCTTTAAGATTAATAAGTGAATAATAAGTTTATTTTGTATTTCTGTTGTTGTTTATCTCTCACTGTAGTTCACTTAACAATAATTTGATACATAATTGTGTGTACAGGCCTGCTAAAGGAAGAAAAACTGTCCATTTGTGCCATAATTTCACAACACAGAGAAAAAGGTGCAGGCTCGTGTCATTCATTATGTAACAATGTGATGAGCTGGAATTCTGTAATTACATAAGGAAAAGCAATGTACTGGAAACTGACAATAACGACTCTAGACTTCTGAGGACGTCTGTATTCTCTCTTGCTGCGTCTCTGAACTCCATCACGCCTCAGCTACAGCGGAGCATGACAAACCAGGGCAGAGTTACAGAGTTTGACAGTCGTGCATTTGTGCCTTCACACTCACCCACACTCACACACTCTTCCATTGTTCTGCAATTGAGTCGCGTCACGCTACAAGTAAACTACACTGACAGAAGTTATGGGGGATGATTTATAGCACTGCTTTAAGAGACGGCAGCTGAGTTATAGTGCAAGACCTGGGAAAGTTCTGCTCGAGTGAAGGAGAAGCCTGAAGAACTCTTGAGAACATTCTCCTAATACTCCAGTATATTTTATGGGACAGAACAAGCTGGTTTTATCAGGTACACACGCAACTGAGAACTTAATCAGAAACCCCTCCCCAGTGGCTCCTCCTCGCTGGTCTACAGAGACCGCAGCCCATCTGTTGATGCACAGCGCGCGAGAGCTCCTCTAGTCCTTCATCAGTCATCAGGAACTGAGCTGATCTTGGCTGGATATTTTTAGGCGGACCACAAACTAGCAGTGCAAAACTCCCAGCTGTGCCTGATACACTTGTACCAGCCGTCCACACACTACAGTGTCAGTGTCACTCCTGTGCTAATAACCGTCCACCACCCAAATAATATTTGGAAAACCGATCTAGACACTGACCAGTGATGAACGGGGTAGAGACAAATAAACTATGCAGTAATAGGTGTTTTTTTTTTATGAAGTGGCACAGGTGGCCAGTGAGTGGAATCACAAAATAGTAAGCAAAGAACAACAATCTGTATTTTAGTCCACAATCCCACTAATATTCTTAAGTTTTATTATTATTCTTATTATAGATGGAATTTGAGGATGCTTCTTATCCTACAGTTCTTTAAATATGGGCACAGCTCAAACGTCAAAACGTCCAGCAATATCCCCTGCAGTGTGGCTGTATATAAGTTTTTGATCGGTTGATCAGGGGCCAAGTATTGACCTATGTAATTTATGGAAAGAGAGAGAGGACCGTTGAGTCCCCTTTAAAATGTGTGTCATAGAGAGTCTGTTACATCATGGGTAAGGAGGCTGGAAAAACACCAAAAACGAAAAGAACACATACATGGAGGAACATCAACAGAGCAAAACAGACAGCAGACTCATAAACGGACACCAAAACTGGTGTAATTAAAGATAATCAGCCCGTGAATTATGCTACATGTTGAGCCGTCCTTAGTCATAAATGGTTTGGTAAGAGCAGTCAAGTTTATGTTTTCTGCCCATAACCCCAATGTTCGGGTTTCTCCAAACTCTGGTTTTATAGCAACCAAGCAATCACACTTCACTTTGCATTTTCTCACTAAAATGCATCTAGTTTATCATTTAAAATTCAATTAGGTAGTTTTAAGACTGCCTTACTTTAAGTTTATGTTGTATAAAATGTTACATGTCTGTATTCTTTAAGCACTGAGTGCGACATGTAGCAGGTGCGGTCAGCAACGTGTGCACTACTAACCTTTCAAAAATTCACTTACATCCATCTTATAATCTTTGTATTTGCACACTGTAATGCAAATATAATCCAGATAAGGTATTTTTGGGGAATAAGATGTTGCTCTTGAGACCTTTAGTATTCTTCACTTAGTCAGAAAGCCAAAACCGTGTGAGTGATGGAAGGAATTGATCCTCTATCCTGAAGACAGTGTGACTCCAAACAGCACCAAATCCATCTTCTGCAGTGCAAGCATTATCCAAATGTATGAAGTATACAATATCAAACTCCATGCCTCCTGACCTCTGGGTGAGGAAATTGTTCAGATGGCTCTCAGATCTGGTGGCAGTTTCGAGTCTCAGTCTAGGCGGTGATGCATGTCGGTGTTGTATAATGTTGGTTAAAGCTTATAAAGTGGTGTCTGATTATAGCCATCTGCTTTACTGAGAGTTCAGACTGCCTTGAGCCTGATAGATAGAGAGAGAGAGAGAGAGAGAGAGAGAGAGAGAATGACAGAGATAGAGTCAGAGAGAGAAAGAGACAGAGAGACAGGGAGAGAGAAAGAGAGAGAGAGAGAGACAGAGAGAAAGAGAAGCAGCAGCTGAGAATGCAGAGGAGCATGGCTGGACAGGAAGAAGGGTGTGCCCTGATCTACTGTAAAAGAGAGAAGGGCAGTTAGCCTGCTGTAACGAACATCCAACCAATAACAAATGGTGATTCTAACAGTCTAACTAACTTTCAGTGGTATAACTAACAACCAGTGGTGTAACTAACAACCAACACTGCAACTAATAATCACTGGTGTAACTAATAACTAGTGGTGTAACTAACAACCAATGGTGCAACGAATAAGTTCTGTACCTAACAGGTACAGACTAATGTTGTAGTTAAGTAACACAGATATGCCTATTTGCATCTTCACAGAAGTATACAATCAGCCTTAAATACCACCCGTGCTGTAAATAACCAATGACAGCAATCAGACATTGAAAATGCTAGAAAACAGCAGAGGTCAGACTATCCGCAGCTTGTTCTGCCTCTTCTAAAATGATTCCTGTCACGTAATCCAAGGTGCAGGGAACTCAAGTGTGTGTGTGTGTGTGTGTGTGTGCGCGCATGTACATGAGGGTAGTTTTATTTGTGAACGTTGTGCTGCACTTTACAAGGTTCTGCCTGATGTTAGAACACTCAGATCAGCTTCTCTTGTATCTGCAATGCAGCACACACTGCCAGCACAGCCTCAGTAGCTTTCTCTCAGGGCTCTCTGAGCAATGCTGCTTCCTGCGTGTATGCATATTCTGAGTCTGTGTGTGTGTGTGTGTGTGTGTGTTAGTCTGCCATCACAAGCCTATTCAGACATATGACCATTCACACATGCAGAGTGGAACCTTCCATCTTTCAGCTCAGCTCACTGACCTCATCTCAGCTCACTTTAAATAGAGTTTGGACAAACTGTATTAAAAACTTTTGATAGATTCTGTGTTTGTACATCAGATTCTGTCAAAACAGCACAGCAGGTACACTTTATTAAAAGGCCCATTTCTGTATTTTATTTTTCCACTTTTCTGCACTTTTCATGTTAATGTGGTTTTATGTGCTAAAAGCAGTCATTTTACATGACTTTCCAACCTCTCTATATCCCTTACTGTGTGTTTTACGACTGATGTATGTAGACGTGTTCTGATTGCCCTGTGTGGGGTAATCAATCAGACCCGAACAGCCCCTATAATCTCAGAGAGGGCGGGGCTAAACTGCTGCAGACGGATATATGTAAATGAGTTAGTTCTTACGACATCACAACAATTACACATTAAAAAAGGCCTGTTTTTGAAGATAAGTTTCTCTATTTGGACTGTATCGATGAGGAATTTTTCACATACTACATCACAATAATTTCAAGTAATCAAAAAATACAATGTACTTATTTGTGATATGGGGCCTTTAAAATAATACTTGCATCAGTTAATGTGTGTGTGATTTAGTGTGTGTGTGCATCTGCAGAGAACTGTGTGTATTATTAAGTCACTGGAATAGAAGAGGGCTGTCCTGACCTCAAGATTGGCCATCAGAAAAAACACAAAGACTCACCACTTCTAGCATTCAGGTTTATGGCCCTCATCAGTGCGAACACTGCTTTAACACTGACTGACTGAATTATTTCTCTTCATCCGGAAGCACGGAACGTGATCACTTGCCATAAAATCATTACATTCTTACAGATACCCACATTAAGTAGTTCTTTCTAATATTACTGAGGTAGGTTTAGGACACATGTGTGTTGCAGTTTGCACCATGCCAGTGTTTGGGCTAACACAACATGTCACCCAAATCTTTTCCTTAAAAAAAATTAAAATTCTTTGGCCCCGCACAAACCACATCCAGCTCTTGGTGGAGCAGATTTGTGGACATGGTTTAGGGCACAGTATAATAATACAAAGCTGTTTTTGTGGATAATATGGCTGATTCCTAACCTCTCTCTCTCTCTCTGCAGATCTGGTACTGAGGGGGTTAAAGCTTATAGAGTTGACCTCCTCTTCCATGACTGTCAATCTACAACTGATAAACCACACGTCCCCAACTCCGCCCTCCCACCTCCCCCCTTCTCTTCGTCACTCTTTCCATCATTTTGCAAACCACATCTTTATCTTTATCTTCACATGCACTTGGTCGTTCTCCCTCTATTTCTCTGCTGCCTGACAACATTGTGAGGGGGGAGGGGAGACAATGAGCAAATTCTGAATGTCACCTGCAGTCCACTGGGGGCTGATTACAGCCCTGCACCCACAGATCTGACCTCGGGAGCTAATCACTGTCAGATTAATGACAATGCTAATATTAGCGGTCAGTTTACTCTGCTCTCCCATTCAGGTGCACCACTGCTCGCCTATCGAACGCAAAAACACTGTCATTCTCCTCTCTGACAAATTGTCTCTAATATCACTCGCCCGTTTGAGAGGCCAAATCACTCCTAAATTACTGAAACACACACTTAGAACGCGAGCTTCCTGAAAATACAACAGCACTGACTGCCAACACAATAACCCAAACAGAGAGAAAACTCAATTACATAAGTGACTTTTTCCCCAGTGAGGTCAGGACTGGTCCAGTCTTTACATGAGAACACGCGGATGCTGCACAGTAGCTGTGATTGATGCTTCTAGATGCCTCTTTTCCATGGTTACCGATGTTCAAGCATATATGCACACACACTCCATTATTAGCATTAAGTGACTGTGGAGAATGCAAACTATTAAAGGAGCAGTTAGATAAAAAAAAATACAGCTCACAACTTTCCACTTAATCCAGATGTGGTCAAACAGCTGAGACGTGTTCAGAGTTCAAATTCTGCTTCCAAGAGGCTAACATCACTAATACTAGAAGTCAATAGTCACCCAAATCTTCCTTGTGAAAACAGGAAATTTCTCTTCATTATTTCTCTTCATTCAGAAGCACTTAAGAGTGATCACTTGGCACAGAATCATTACCTTGTTATAGATAACCATTCAAGCAGTTCTTTCTGAGATTACGGAACTGAGTTTAAGACACGTGTGACGAAGTTTTCATAAGGCTAATAGATGTCAATAGTCACCCAAATTTTTCCAGTAAAAACATGCCCAAAATTTCTCTCAACCCAGTCAAACTGCAACCAGTGCTTCATTAGGATGGAGCAGACTTGTGGCCGTGGTTTAGGGTACAATATGACTTACCACAAACTGCAAAAATGAACTAAACTGTGCACCCCAATCCAGGCACACGTACATTCTAAGTATGCATCCAGGATGTCTGGAAGACCCTCTTTCAACAACAGGTCAAGTTGGTTTCTTCTTGGACTGTTTTTGCAAACACTGTTTTTGATTCATTTTTTAGTTTTGTGTGTTTATGTGTACATAACATCAGTTTATACTGATCTCTGAGCTGCTGTTATATATGTTGCTTTATATGTGGTGTATTTCAGCACAAACCAAAGCAAAGCAGAGGAACAAACAGAGAGAAAGAGAGTTGATGGCGGGGGCGGGGCATGACTCACCTGCCACAGAGTTGGGGCGGGGCATAAGGTAGAGGGGGGTGGGGTGAGAGGAGTGGTGGGAGAAGCCAGGCTCGGGGATCTTGTTGAGGCTGTGTGTGGAGGCGGCCATGTTTTCGTCCACGCGGTACAGGCTGGAGTCCAGGGTGGCGCGGTGAGAGTGCCACAGCTTCAGGCTGCTGGCCCGCGAGCCCTCGCCGTGTTTTCGGTCCGCAGGCTCAGAGTAACTGGTCAGTGTGGCTGAGGGGGAGCACGGGGGGAAGTGGAGCGGGAGAAGGTTAAAAACAAAGGATAGAGAGGTTGCTTACAGAACAGTTTATAGTTTCACTTTTAACTGTCACTCACTGGCCACTTTAACAGAAACACCCACCTTATATCTCCACTACACTGGTGTACAGGTACAGACTGTACCTGTACAGTTTATCAGCCGCCCCACGCCCACTTCTTTCATCACTGATCAGTTTCAGACCACAGGACCGCCGTTAACCAGATATTATTTGTGGCGGATCGTTCTAAGCACAGCAGTGACGCTGACATAATGGTTTACATCAGTGGCCCACCACCCAAAAAATTCCAGCCAATGAGGGGCTCTGTGGTCAGAAACTGACCACTGATGAAGCTTTAGAGCATGTGTAGTTACATGGTACAGGCTGTACGTAAAAACACAATCCATTTGTGTTTTGTTTTCTGTTTGAAAATATCAGCTAGACACTCCACCAAGTAACCATGTGAAAATTCTTCAAGGGATGGACCAGTGGAAAGGTTCCAAAATTACTTGAAATAAAATCTTTTTACATCAACAAATAGCTACAAATGGACATACATATGGGTCATATGTATGGGATTATAATTTTATACAGGTTATTATAAAACATACATGCATTCTATAATACGCACATTATATAGATAATTATATATAAATATAATACATTTGGGACATTACTTACATATAAGTACTAACATATACATGGATACATGGATACTTGGGTAGCAGGTACTTAATCAAAACACTGCAGATTTTTATTTAATTAATAGTCCATAAATCACATTTTACTAACCCTTTTTAAGTCAAGAATGTTTATTTCCTACTTCTGAAGTTACTATTATAAGCACCTATGTAGTAAGCATTTAATAGTTCTACGTAGCAGTAATTGAAAAATACAAAATATGTATTTTTTATGCTGAATAACGCAGTGGTTGGTTCCTCAGCCTGGTCCTATTTTTGGGTGCTATTTTTTGGCTCCAGCTGATCAGGTGATGAAGCCCTTGCTAAGCTGAAGAGGGTGTGTTAGAGCAGGACCATGACAGAGAACCACTGTGCTGAGAAAGAAACATGCCTCTTACAGTCTGCTGGTGTGCGGATCTGTGGATAAACTCACCGATGATACCGCTGTCTCTGCTCTCCAGGGTGGAGGTGGGGCTGGTGAGGGGCTGTCCTGGGACTGTGGGGGGGAGTGTGGAGCAGGGGCTGCAGCCCGGAGGAGATGCTGTGCTGCTGGTCAGTGTGGAGCACGGACTCATCCTGCCACTCACTCCCACTCCCTTCACGCACAACACACACACACACACACACACACACACAGTCAGCATGGGGCATGTGTACTTGTTTTCATATATTTTAAGGACAAAGCTACATGACCTACAGTGATCCAAATGGGTCATGTTATTATATATATATATATGCCTATAGATACTCCATGTATACATTTATGTATGACTACACATCTACAAAGGGAATAAAAACAAGTGTGTGTGTGTGTGTGTGTATGTGTGTGTGTGTGTGTGTGTGTGTGTGTGTGTGCGAAAGAGGCTAATTAATCTCCATCAGCACAGGAAATCCACCACACGACAGGAGAAAGCCCCCTCAGACCCGCCCCCTCCGTCAGCACACACTCCTCCCCATCTGCCAGTTGCCGGGAAACGGGGTTGCCGTGGCACCCTGCTGCCGTGGCACCCAGCTGATGCTGGCTTGGGTCAGACTGGCCACAGTGGCGCAGTAAAATCTGCCCGTGCTCAGGATTAGGGATGAAGTGACATGCTAAGCGGCACTGCAAGGCTTTAAAACACTCAATACTGCTTAAGGTCAGCGCGCACACACACACAAACACACACACACACAGAGGAAAGTGCAAGGGAACAACAAGAGGCAAATGCCAGGGTCACGTGTCTCACAGTGACAGTGATGGTTTGTTCTCACAGGGTGGTTTGTTCATTTCCAGGTTAAGATCCAAATATGGAACACAACACTCATAAGAACAAACAGGGCTTCTTCACACTCTTCTTCACTCACTCACACACACTCACACTAACACACATACACACACACACACACACAAACACACACACACACACACACACACACTAACACACACAGACACACCCCAGTTCATGAAGATTCAGTTTCAAGTGGTTATCATCATGCATTCCCATGGAAACATCTGAATTTGTGAATTTTCATAGTAGTCAGATGTTCCTCCATTTTTTACCGAGGTGTGTGTGTAAATCACAGGAGCTGCTCCTATATTATGTTAATCCTGTTGGCTGTAAATGGCTAAAATACAGCCATCTCAAGGGAGACTACAAAAAAAGAGCCTTGAAATAAACAGTGAGAGAAGACCACTTACACCGATATAAACATACACTTAATATAAACATAATATTCATAGATCAGAAACGCACTACAGCTGTCACAAAATGTGTGTGTGTGTA
>JBBPCX010057897.1:0-14351 GCA_037974365.1 Hydrocynus forskahlii | reverse complement strand
TTAAAACCATCCAAATGCTGCCTGTTTAAAGAGCAAGTAGCTTACTTGGGCCATATTGTCTCCGCCCAGGGTGTGGCGACAGACCCTCAGAAGGTCCTGAAGGTGAGAGAATGGCCTGAACCACGGAATGTTAATGAGGTCCGCCAGTTTATTGGCCTGGCGTCCTATTACAGGTGATTTGTAAAAGATTTCGCCACCATAGCTCAGCCCCTACATGACCTAACAAAAAAGTATGCTCGCTTTAACTGGACTGCTGAATGCCAGGGGGCTTTTGAGAAACTGAAGGAGTGCTTGACCACAGCACCCATTCTAGGCTACCCTGAGGAAGAGGGTGAGATGTTCTTAGACACAGATGCCAGTGATTTCGGAATCGGTGCTGTGCTCACACAAAATCAGGGGGGTGAAAAGAAAGTATTAGCCTATGGGAGCAGGAGACGAACAACTACTGAACAAAATTATTGTACCACTAGGCGAGACCTTCTAGCTGCAGTAGTATTCACCTCCCATTTCAGACAGTATTTACTGGGCCGACCTTTCGTCATTAGGACTGACCACAGCAGTCTCCTTTGGCTAACACACCTTAAGGAGCCAGAAGGCCAACACGCCCGCTGGTTGGAAAAGCTGGCTGAATATGACTTCCAGGTAGTTCACCGTCATGGGCGTCAGCACCAGAATGCTGATGCTCTGTCCAGAAGACCCTGTCCCACATCATGCCCTTGTGCCAAGACAGTCCTTGGCCCTAGCGACCGTCAGTTGGAGCACAAAGCAACCCAGTGCGATTTCCTAGAGGGACCAGGCGATAGGACCCCTGAGCTGGTGCTAGTGGGGGTAGTGGGGGCCAAGTGCAGTACTAGTAGCTTACCAGGTTCCCCTGAGACAACTCCCAGCCTAGTCATCTACACCCAGAGCAAAGGTGAGGAATGTACACTGCCCTGTGCTAACATAAGCACAGTAACTGAAACAGATCACATTCCACTATTTCAGGGTTGGACTCAGGAACAGCTAAGGAGTGCCCAGCGTGCAGATCCAGACATAGCCCCAGTATGTAGGTGGATGGAAGAGGGGGAAGATCGTCCACCCTGGTCCGACATTGCACACCACAGCCCGGCCACGGAGGCCTACTGGACACAATGGAGGCGACTGTATGTGAAAAATGGGCTCCTTTTGAGACGGTTCTATAGCTCCGAAGGTAACACATTCTATCCTCAAATACTAATCCCACGTGTATATCGAACTGCTCTCATGGAACAGATGTGGGTGGCCACTTCAGAGTAGAAAGAACCTTAGCACGTCTCCACACCAGGTACTACTGGTACTGTATGAAAGACGATGTCACCCTATGGTGTCGTACTTATGCACGCTGTGCGGCAAAGGCCCGACCTCAGAAAACCCCTCGGGCCGCAATAGGCAGTATTCGGGTCGGCGCGCCCATGGAAAGGATTGCTGTTGATCTGATGGGGCCTTTGAACGAGACAGAGAGGTATAACCGTTACATACTTGAAGTCCAGGACTATTAGTAAGTGGGTGGAGGCATACCCTAATAGAAATCAGCAAGCCACCACAGTTGCTGAGAAGATAGTGACTGAGTGGGTGTGCAGGTATGTGGCTCCTCACACCATTCACAGTGACCAGGGTACTAATTTTGAATCAGATGTCTTCCAGAAAGTGTGCGAACTGCTGGACATTGAAAAGACCCATACTACACCCTTTCACCCCCAGTCGGATAGTCAGGTGGAACGATTTAATGCCACCTTGCAGAAGATACTGGCCAGCACAGCGGAACAGTGTCACTGGGACTGGGACGTAATGATACCATATGCTCTGATGGCGTATCACGCCATGAGACACATTTCTACTGGACTCACTCCAAACATGATGCTTTTTGGTCGCGAACTGACAGAACCCATCGACTTGGTGGTTGGACTACCCCCAGACGAAAAGGACACCATGGCTCCTTCTCAGTACGTTATGGAGCTCCGGGAGCGGCTGGAGGTTTCACACCAGCTGGCCAGGGATTCCTTGAGGAAGTCAGTGGAGCGCGCAAAGAAACAACATGACAGAAATATCTGCCAGGTCCAGTATAAGATTGGTGATGCAGTGTGGTACCTTGTAAAGGGGACAGAACGAGTTAGAAACAGAGTCCGTAAATTTATGCCTGATTATGAGGGACCGCATTTTGTTGTGGGGCTTCTAGATGATTTAGTCAACCGCATCCAGCGTAGTGCCAGGGCCGGCGTTAAGGTGGTCCACCACGACAAACTGAAGCCCTACCACTCCAGGCTGCCACTAGACTGCAACTGGGTCCTACAGGATGCCAATGCTTGGGCACCGGAGGAGGTGCCACCACCTGCACATGATGAGAATCCACCTGATGGCCTTATTATGCCACTGAATCTGTGGGATCCTGTATCTACACAAGAGGACAGCTCGGACGTGCCAGAGAACCATCCGGGTTGCTTGGAGGCTGCACGGCCACCTGAAGCCACCAGCGACAGCCAGTCTCCATGTGAGTGTCAGCAGGGCCCATGTTCAGCACCTTTGACAACCCCCAACAGACCCAAGCGCAGCCGCCGAGCTCCTGTTCGGCTTGGAGAGTGGATTTAGCGTTGAAGCACGGTACCTGAGTGTGGGTGTAGGCGGATCGCTGCCCAACTCAGAAAAAAAAAATTGTGAATTTTGTATTGTGTTGCATTTGACATTTTGCACTTAAACCCTTGTTTCTGATGGTTTCTAGGGACACTGTATACTGTTCTTTAACAACTGTTCTGAATGGGCCTTGTGACTAAGTCCGACTTTTTATTAATTCCAGTTTTCCCATAACTAAAGGCGGTACAAAATCTGCTACACTAGAAATAGAAAAATGTACTGAAATTGTGAATGCCAGGGGTGTGTTTTTTTTTGTGTGTGGGTTGTTTGTTTTGTTGTTGATATTGTAGTTGTTTATGTGATTTCATGTTTCTTGTAGCTGTGCTGGACCGATGTTAGGGTACAATCATCATCCAGAGTAGGGGTAGTGTTATAAGAAGAGCCTGTCACTTTAAGAGATTGCATGCTGGGGGATGTAGTTTTTTTTGGCGGGGAAGGCATGTTTTTGAAGCAGCTCAGGGGGGAAAAGTTTTGCTCGCTCTGCCTCTTTATACTTTCGTGGCCGCTTGTTCATAGGGCCCTGTTATTTTTCTGTAGAAGGGAAAATAAAAGGCTCCCTTTCTGAAGAAAGGAAGCACAGACCTCACTCCCCGTGAAATCTCATTTTTTGGATCTGTCCAGTTGCTGAGTGAACGAGCCAGGGACTCCGGTTAGCAGCTGCTAAACTGAGGTAAAAGGCAACAGCAGTTTTGGGGCATTGATTGTGAAGAAACAGCGGAAGTGAAGTGGAAAGCTTGACTGGCTGTTTTGGGGCATTTCTCCTGTCCTATAGAATATAAATGGCAAGAACAATGTTTTATCATAGTTGATTGAGTGATGCTCTTCACAGGGGCTGATTGTCATTGGCATGCAGGGTACGCAACTCCCTTTGTACTGTCACATCACTTGTCACATGATGTACAGGTCACATGGTTATTAATCCTGTCCAAACAGGTAATGCTGTTATACTGATGTAGGACGGGCTTCACGCATTAAAATCATACCCCTACCCATTATAGAAGCAGAAGTAATGACTGGTTTCAGGTCAGCATTAAAGGACGCATTTAGTTAATACCCTCTACTACTTACTTGTGCTGAGAATCTTAAAATCTTGCTTTTAACTTTTATCTTTTATCTTGATGTCTGATGCAAGCACAGCACACCTTCAGAGGCCTTGTGCAGTCCCTTGATGGGACAAAACTGTTTAGGTGGCACAACGGGGGACATACACAACATTAGGCAGGTGGTTTTAATGTTATGGCTGATAGGTGTATACACTGAGGGCTAACATAATTATTTATGTTAATTCAATTTGAATAGACAACCAAAAAAAAAATAACACAGTCCATGCTAATCATAACTGTAAATTTACAGTGGTGGTGGGGTTTGCTAAGAGATGAGGATTTTACAATGAGAATTTATGTAGTGTTGTACATATGTAATCATTTTCAGCCAGCTATCCGTCAGTCAACTGTACTAATCACTTATAAATAGCTATACACAAGCTATTTGCTGCAACTGTTGGTCATTTTCCCAAAACACACTTGTGATGAAAGCACATGTGTCAAATCTTGGAGCACACTGACAGCGACCTATGTCTGAAGTCAAAACCACAGATTGTGTGATGTTCTCAGGGCCGATTTGTAGGACATAACTGTGTGCATGTATATATAGTTCTTTTGATAATGAGCAGAAATACATGAGTGTGTTTGTCCTCTGAGAACAGACTTTTGCCCAAGAGACTGCTGTTGCAATAAAAACACTTCATGAACTCACAGTGAGCACATTTCCTGCATCCACACCAAAAGCTACTGTCCTGAGTTCACACACTGCTTTTCCTTTAGAGGATCTGTGGTCCACTGTAGAAGTGAAGCTCTGCAAGACAATGTTGTATCAGGTCTGTTTCACAGTGCATTGGACTGTGTAGGGCTATCGCAGAATTACATTAGTGAACAAGTAGTTTACGTTATTTGACAATTAATAGATGATTAATGTTCTTGCATTTGTTATTCATTGACGGGATGCTGACGGGGTGCTGACGGGATTCCGCACCGGCCCAAAATTATGTGGCCAGCCCAAAATTATCATCGGCCCACCGGTATGCCCGATGGCCAGTCCAGCACTGTGCCTACCCCTGTCTATAGTATTGAAGTCTATACTTCAGTAAATCAGAGCTGTT
Organism: Hydrocynus forskahlii; assembly: GCA_037974365.1. Classification (NCBI taxonomy): domain Eukaryota; kingdom Metazoa; phylum Chordata; class Actinopteri; order Characiformes; family Alestidae; genus Hydrocynus; species Hydrocynus forskahlii. The sequence continues at coordinate 9,547 of JBBPCX010057897.1, read as the reverse complement.
TTGGGGGGACAAGCGGGATCTCCACAATATTACGCAGGTGGTTTTAATGGTATGGCTGATCGGCATTTGTAATATCTTTGTCTGGGGAAGGCTAAAACGTTGCATTTTGAAACCAGCACCATACCACAATAATCTTTTTGTTCAGTGACAGACCATAGAATGTAATCACAGTGATATAGTGTAGAGATATAACAGACCATAGTGTGCGGTCTGTTATATCTCTGTCTAAGTAGATCTGGTAGCCCTATAGCAGTTTTAAAATCATTAATAATTAGATAGCAAGCAAGTTCTGCATGATTTACCATTTGCTAAATTCTATTACTGCTCCATGAGAGTAGTACCCTCTTTCCCAAAAAGTTGGGACACTGTGTAAGATGTAAACAAAAACAGAATGTTGTTATTTGTAAATCATGTAAACCCTATATTTCATGGAAAATAGTATGAAGACAACATTTAAAATGTTAAAACTGAGAAAATATATATGGTCATTTTGAATTTGGTGTCACAATCATGTTTTTAAAACTGAAGGGACAAGGTCAGGTGTACCACTGTGTTGAATCACTTCTTCTTTTAAAAACAGTCTGTAAACATTTGGAAAATTGAGGAGACCAGTTGCTAGAGTTTTAAAAGCTGCTCAACAGTTTCAGTGTCATTTGTCCTTTTTTTTCCTAAACCTGTTCACCACCAAAGGTTGTCACCACCAGTTTTCATGATATAATGAAATAACACAATATTCTCTTTTGAATCTGGTCTAGGCTGTATTTTGATAGATGGTCACAGCTTTTTTGTGCTTCCTAATATTTTTGAGAAAAACTATAAGTGCCCTGCAACTCCTTGATCATAAAACAACCCCTGAGAGAAATATTTATTGCCCAGTTTCCACTGGTTTGTCCAGGAGCTGTTTGCAGTGGGCAGAAGCATTCACACTAATAAAAAAAGGAGGGTGGTTTGCTGTAATGGCTTTTATTTGCCTTCCTTGCCTGCACTCTATTTTCTCCTTGTGTTTTTAGTCTCTAACTTCTGTTGTGTTCAGAGATTTTGTGTTTGTGGCCTGAGAACTTTTGCTGAGGTGCTTAGTAAAGCAGAGACTTGTTGCCAACTCAAAGCAATATATACGTTTGTGTCTAGGTGTTTGAGTCTCTCTCTCTCTCTCTCTCTCTCTCTGTCCTGTTAAATGTGACTTACAGGGATCCTGGGGTCCACAGTAGGGTTATGTTTCTGTCTATGTTTCTAAGGAAATGCTATGTTTCTCAGGTTGGCATTTGCTGCTGCGAAACTCTTCTAAGCTAATATTGTTGGAATGAGGAGGCCAAGTCTTGGGTCTTGATGTAGTGTCTTGCAGTTTGTCTGGACTGTAGTTGGAAGTGACCACACCACTCTACATCCCACTCCCTCTCTCTTCTCTACTTGTTTCTTGGTTACAGGTTTCTCACTCCATATGTTTAATTTTATTTGATGTATGTGTGTGCTTTATCCTCATGGACTTGACAAAATCTTTAGGATTGGTGTACAGAGCCAAATTACCCAAACCGCACACAAACACACATGCACACTTGTGGTGAATCCTTTCCAATTATACAGAAAAACGAAACCAAAAACACTCTCCACAAAGGCACTTTTGTATAGGCGTACTGTTGACAACTTTATCCGTTTACAAAATGGCACACCTACTGGTTTAAAATGACCGTGTTGGCCCAGCTCAGCACAGTAATGCGCATCTCTGCATAACCTGCATAGCTCTGATTCAGCTGAAAGAGGCATGAGTAGAAATGTTAGAAGTTAGAGGCCTTAATCATCATAAGTGGATTAGGATCTAGTAACAGCTGTTAGAAAGTCTGTAATGCACAATTATGACTTATTAACACCATTATTTTAAGACAAGGGCGAGGAGCTGGATGGTCCATCTGTGGAATTCAACAATGAGTTCCTGACTCAAAACTTCGCCTGCCAGGACATAACTCCTCTCTCTCCCAGACTACTAAATACTGGAGGCCTCCCCGACGTCTTCGAGAGTCCTGAAGTTGGCTGACCCGGTAGGGTGGGGCCCCCTTGACTTCAATCACTGCAGGGAGTGTGGGTTCCACCTCCCTGCCATCCAACGGTCCCGCTACGGCTGGCCTGAGAAGGTAGACGTGATGAACCTGCATGTGGGGTGGAAATCTTAATTCAAATGAAACAGGGTTCACCTGTCTCATGATCTCGAAGGGCCCCAGGAACCTGAGGTATAACTTACGTGATGGCAAGTTCATTTTGAGGTCCCGGGTGAAGAGCCAGACCCTAGCTCCTGCCCGGTAAACCGGCGCCTCCCTCTGATGCCAATCAGTAAACCTTTTAAATCGTCCAAACACCCGGCTGATGGATGTATGTGCCCTCTCCCACACCCGCTCAGTGAGTACTGGGTAAACTCTGCTCAGTCGGGGAACTCTGATCAGTCGTGCTGTTGCCCATGGCAGCAAGCCTTGAAGTGACCCAGTTCCTGCACCGACCGTTCAGCCTGACCATTTGACTCAGGATGTTATCCTGAAATCAGGCTGACAGTAGCCCACAGTTTTTTAAAGAAGGCCGCCCAAACATGGGAAACTGGGGACTTCGGTTGGAGAGGATGTCTTCCAGGATGCCATAGGGCAAGAGCGTGGAAGAGTGCCTCCACTACTTCTAGGGCAGTGGGCAAGGAACTAAATGGCAGGAACCGGACGCCCTTCAAAAAACCTGTCCCCGACCACCAACATGACTGTGTACCCTTTAGATACGGGGCATCTGCGGCACAAGCAGAGGCATTAATTTTCCGGCAGGTAACTGACTTTGGCACAGTACAAACGGAACTACACTTTACGGTCTTCTCCACATCTGCCCACAAAGAAGGCCACCAGTACTTCCGACTAAGCACCTCTACAGTTCGGTGGACCCCTGGGTGCCCTATAGCAGGTGTGTTATGTGCCCACTCTATAACTTTCACTCTTAAAGTATCAGGTACAAACACTGTTCTCTGGACAAACTTGTGGGAGAGACCCCTGAGAATTCAGCCGCTCAATCTCTACATCTAAATCCCAATTTATGGGAGCTACAATTAGCACTGAAGGAATAACTGGATTGTTAGTTTCTTACTCTTCTGGAGCTGGAAAATGCCATCAGCTTTCCCATTATGTGAGCCTGGGCGATACACATAATTAAACCGACTGAAAAACAGAGCCCACCGAACCTGTCTAGGGCAGAGTCGCTTAGCCTGCCGGATGTATTCCAGATTACGGTTGTCAGGGAACATAGTGAAGGGGTGTCTAGCTCCCTCCACCCAGTGTTGCCACTCCTCTAACGCCACTTTGACCACCAACAGTTCTCGGTTAGCGACGTCATTGTTCCTGTTTTCCATTACGTGGAACTCACATTTCTCTGCCTTGACATATAGCTCATGCTGGAGCAGGTGACAAAGGACAGTGTGAATGTGTGCCATGTGCTCGTGAAGTTTTTTGAATAGATGAGAATATCATCTAGGTACATGATAAACTTTTGTAACAAGTCTCTGAATAGATCATTCATAAAGGCTCGGAAGCCCGAAGGAGCGTTTGCCAAGCCATATGGCATTACCAAATAATGGTAATGGCCGGATGTGGTACTAAATGCTAAATCACTCATCGCCTGCCCTAATGCGTGCGAGGTTATATGCACTCCGTAGGTCGAGCTTAGAAAAGATGCTCGCCCCACGGAGCTGCTCGATGGCCGGGGGATGAGAGGGAGAGGGTGCAGGTACTTTACCGTGACCGCATTAAGCCCACAGTAGTCAATACAGGGTCTAAGGCCCCCGTCCTTCTTCTCTACAAAGAAGGAGCTGGCTGATGCAGGAGATCAGGACTGCATCCCTGCTGGAGTGCCTCAGAGGTGTATTCTTCCATAACTTTCATCTCTTTCTCAGAAAGAGGATATACACGAGAACGAAGCGGCTCTTTCCCCGGCAGGAGATCGATAGCGCAGTCCCATGGCCGATGTGGAGGGAGGCAGGCAGCCCTAGACGCACTAAATACCTCTGCTAGATCGAGATACTACAAGGGAATCTGGGCCTATTTCCAGTCACTGCTCTATATAAGAGGCATGGGAAGCTAGACTAGGCTACCAGCAGCAGCACAAACCCAAATGTGTAAAACCTATGTGCGGAACCAGGTTGTTCTCATTACATATGAGTACAAATATTTACTGTGTAAACCTTATGCCTCAGTCATAAGGTTTGCCTGGTATAGATGATTGCTAATGGGTGTTCTACCTGCTTTGCGGAGCAGCTGGGTTTTTCTTTCTTTGTTCCCTTCCCTATATACATAGCTGATAACAACCTTACTTTATTACATAAGGGGAGTTTTGTTACATTAGCACCTGAACAGGGATCCCCAAGTCATACAGTTGTTGTATTGTTGTTGCTGTTAGCCCTAACTTCCCGGCTATTAGCATTGTTGAAAATACATGAAACACTCTGTCTCTCAATACAATTCACCACTTTATTTTCCAATCAATAAAATCCACAATACACATAAACAATAACAAGCCCTCCAACATGGCTGAGTCCGAGGGTCAGTCACTAGCTCCTCTGCCAGCTGATTTCACCGCTGGTCCCTTTGTGACTTGGCGGGAGCTGACCTCATCTACACCCTCAGCATCCTGTACCTCGAGACCGATGATGAGGTGTCTGAGTAGGATGAAGGGGGAGATGGGGAAGACACTGTGACGTTGAACAGTTACCACCACCACCCCCGCCAGCTGAGGAGGATGACCACAGTCTCGTCAGCTTCATGCTGGCCACTTGCCTCAGTTAGCTGGAAGCAGCTCTGCAGACGCTGGAATAGAAGATGGACAGATGGGTGAGTGAGCTGTGGGAACAGGTGCAAGAGCTACATATCCAGCATAAAGCTGACTTGGTAACAGGGCTGGACTGGGATGAAAAATTGGACCTGGCATTTTTGAGCCTAGACCTGCAGCAGTGTAAGGCAGTTACATGATGTAGGGCTGTCTACGGTGGAGTGTATGAAGAGACGTGACTCTCAGTAAAAGCTATGATCAGCGAGCAGCCAAAAGCTACTTCCACTCCATTCCCTGCTGCATGGTCTATGTTCGTTCCACACTCGTTCCAGAATAGCTGCACTCATGTCCCCATCTTCAAGGCCCCAGTAAAACTAGACTTTTCCCATTTTAGTGGTGCTGACAGGGAGGATCCTATTAGTTTTATTGAACGCTGCGAGGAGTTTCTAGCCATACGTCCCCTATAAGAGAGTGAAGTTTTAGCCACACTTCCTTCCATGCTGTCTAAAACAGCAAAAGACTGGTGGTTGGCAGAAAAATGCAGAATTAAAAGTTGTCCTACCTTTAAAGCGCACCTTCTCAAAGCACTTCTCGCAGAGGATCCTGACATTGAGACAGAGAAGAGGATTAGAGCATGCACACAGCGACCAGACGAGTGCATAAGAGACTTTGCGTTCCAGTACTGAACACTGTGTATGAGGTGGAAGCCATAGATTATGGAGTGAGAGATTGTCCAGACAATGCTCCGCAACTGCAACCCTCACATCGCCTGTGTGCTGAGAAGCTCCATCACCACCATAGACGAGCTGGTTCGGCTTGGTATGCTGGTAGAGTGGGATTTTAACACAGCAAAGCAGTATCAGAGAAAACAACTGCCTCATCAAGCCCCAAAAGCCTCTAAAGAGGCAAAAAGGGGTTTACTATCTAATCTTGGTCTCTCCCAAGCGTACTTTTAGCACATCATGAACCTTTCCCAACCTCACCTCCTCATAGAAAAACCCTGTATGTGGCCAACCCATTGCCCCAATTTTCTCATACTACAACAGAAATAATGCCACCATAGTCAGCAAAGCCAACCTACGTGGTAAAGATAAAAAAAAACTTCAAGAGCTGCTGTGGATTGGCCCAATCTTTGCACAGACAGTACTGGACACACATAATAACTCATACCACTGATGAAGTTCTGGTCCAGAAGAAAGGCTATCCCATACTTGTCCATAAATAACAAATTGTGGATGAGGAAGTTAACCAGATGTTAACATAGGGGATTATTTGATCATCCACCTCGCCATGGGCATCACCTGTTGTGCTGGTGAAGAAGAAGGATGGAGGGACCTGCTTCTGTGTGGACTTTCGAGCCCTAAACAGCAAGACCCCACTGGATGTTTTCCCCATGCCTCAAGTTCACGAGATTCTGGAATTCCTGTACAGGGCAGCTTTTTTCAGCACCCTTGATCTGAGGAGTGGTTATTCAGAAAGCATTGCAAAAACAGCTTTCATTACCAAACACAATCAGTATGAGTTTCTTCGTCTCCCTTTTGGCCTTAAAAATGGAGCGGCCACCTTTCAGAGGCTTATGACCATTATATTAGCCAGGACAGAAGGTTCCTGGGCCAGCAGGACTACAAAGCTTTCCCGTTGTAAAGGACTTTGTTGGACTTTATCCAGGGGTGTATATATGGACTATGTAGGTCTGGGGGAATTATGTATATGTATGTGAGTGTGTTTTGCAAAGATAATATACTGTGTGACTCCATTCAAGTGTTGGTGGTTTGTTCCCTTCCCTATATACAGAGCTGATAACAACCTTACTTTATTATGTAAGGGGAGGTTTGTTACAGGAACCTCTGCCAATGGACTTTCTATGGAGGTGGTTCCGAGATGGGTGGTATCACAATGGGTGCTACAATTAGGCCCCCATTGTCTTACTCTCGCAGTACTCTGAACACTGGAAGGGGGACTCTGCTGCAGAGTCGACTCTTCTGAAGCTTAACAAGCCCTCTCACTTCAGAGGCCAGTACAACTATTCCACACTCCATGGACCTGTCTCAAGGCGAAGGGGTCTTGCATTCAGGTCTGCAGACACATAGGGGAAGAGACACATGGGAGAAGCACACAGTCAAAACACCAAGCAGCAGGTGTAACAAAAGGTTCCAGCTTCATGTTGCTCGGCTGGCAGAAAGAGCTCTCCACTGCCACTAGAGAGTCTGCTGTTTGCCAACAGAAAAAGTCCTTTGTGCGTGCTTTGTCTTTTCTCCCTTACTAGTTGTAGGATCAGAGAAAGCTCGATGCACATATGATAATCATATGCACGCACAAGGAAAGGGCTGGTTATATTATCTCTTTGTTTAAACAGCAGAGCTCGAAATGCCTCAATGCTGAAGGGACGTCTTACGACCCCCAATAACTATGGAGCCATTGTAAAGATGAACTTTTGTACCCGCCATACAGTCAGCAGACCCTCATTCAAGAGACTCTTGCGCACACACACACACACACACAAACTGACCACCCCCCTTCTGCATGCTCCAATCTGAATGTTTGAATGAGATAAGAGAATTAAGAAAATGTTATAAAATAAGAAAATTCATAGCCCTTGTTCTTTAAGTTTTAAGTTTCTTGGTCACGCCTAGCCTTGTGTTAAGAGCAAGTGATAGTTACAATATCCATCTCACTTGAAAACCTGTACTTGGTACTATAAACTTTGATATCCATGTATATGCCTGGCGGGGAATGAGGGAACAAAGAGACACAGAATTTTAACTGATTTTAACACACAAACAAACTTCTGAACATATATAGGATTTAGAATAAGTAAATTACTAAAGGGGAGTATAACTATTAGAATGTTCATGCATTTTTGAAGTTTGTTTTGAATACTTATGGTGGTTTAGTGTGTATCTGTAAATTAATCCATAATCTGTGAAATGCTGTTGAAAGTATAGCATGTTTGAACTTGTTATAAAACACTGGTTACCACGAATACAAAATTACAAGTTTCAATACCAAATTATGAACAGTGCAAAAGTTATGATACTTTTTCTATAAACAAGAGATTTACATTTTCTAAGATCATAAAGTGACTCCTTCCTCCCAGCCCGAGGGCCCAAGGGAGGGGGCTGCCCCTTGTGACTGGCCTGGCCCTTTTGCGATTGGCTAACAGTTTAGGAGGATGAGCACAGGAACCCCCATGCTCTAAAAGTATATAAGAAGCCAAGTAGCAAACAGAAAATTGAGCAGAAAGGGAGCCAGACCCAAGCAAGACCTCAAGACCAGCCAGACTCACCACTGCTTCATCACCTCCGCAAGCTTCAAGGACTCTGAACTGCAACTTCATCATCTCCTCTCCTTCAAAGACCACACCTGAAACTCCTTCAACAGCCAAGAACTCTGAAACAAACTCTGAAACTCCAAACTCATACTTCCTTCTGAACCGAGCGAATAAGTATACAGTTTTTTCTCATTCTGCTCATCTTCGGTGCAAGGCTGATCATATGCGTACTAAACTGTTTCTAATTGGGTTGCCTTTGCTTCCTTACACTCACTGTTCAGGGAGCTTGAACTTTCAGTACTCTTACCAATGTCATTCGTTTCCTATCCTATCATTGCTCACGTTTATTCTACTTTGTGCTTGTGTGTTTTATGTTCATCTCGTGTAATAATAAATGTTATCTTATGACCAGTGATTCAGTTTCTTGTTCAAATAAGGTGAAGTCACTTCTCAGCTTCGATTCATTACCTGTGCTCATTAGAATAATAATAATTAGCTAATACCTTTTTTCAAGTAACCTCTTTTCTAAAATCGAAGCTCTTTTTAACAGCAATTAAGAAGAGTTTTGAAGGGTTAATTAATGTACTTCGCCTGAACTAGCTCACAGGCCGAACAGTGCATGCTGATACTTAATACCCTGCTTGATAGAAAATGCCTAATTACGCAATAATTAATCAAATAATAATTGATTATTAATTAATCAGTTAGTACATATAAGGGTGAAACAGCCTAAACTGATTCTGGTGGATGATATCTTAATTGAGCTACATTTTACCCTACATTATTGGTGGGGAATATCTAAATTAAATTAAACCATACATTTTAAATACCTACATAGTGAGTACAAGCACATGAATCAAGAGCAATACAATATTTCTAGAAACACGAAACCCAAACCAGAGCTGCAGGATGGATTTGGATGACCACGCAAAGATTCTGTGGTTTGGCTGGACTTTTAAACTCACAGACACATGCAGACAGCCAATCACACGACACGGATAACTTCCGGCGCCGGACGGCAGCCTGTCTGGCACGCTCTCTTTCTGTTTTCCTCTTATTTATTTTTGTATATCTACTTAGTTAAGTTTTTTTCAGTGTATACTTCTTGCACAGGCAAGTAATTATTTATTCATTAGACACGCAATTTTTCCGAAAAACTACAACCACTCTATGATGGCTGCAACGCCACGCTGCCCCTTTGTCTACAGCCGGGACGAGCTGTTGGCGCTCCGGCAGCACAGCTATGCTGGTATTCAGCACGATATCCCCGCAGAGATCAAGAGGAACTACCGTGGCTGCAGAGCCGGGAAAGCGCGACGCCTGAGGAAGATTTCGTCCTGCTCTCCCGTCAGTAGTGACTGGTAATGTTAGATCTCTGGTGAATAAGATGGACGAGCTTGTGGCATTAACAAGGACTGAAAAAGTTTTCCGTGAATGCAGTGTCATGTGTTTTATGGAGACATGGCTGCACGAAAACATCCCGGATCCTGTGGTGGA
>JBBPCX010057886.1:0-14352 GCA_037974365.1 Hydrocynus forskahlii | reverse complement strand
TACACACACATACATACATACATACATACACACACACATATCTATCTATTAATCTGTCTATCTATTTATCTATCTATCTATCTACACTGAAATCACCAAGTGCCTATAAGATATAATTTAACATAACTAACATTAAAAGCTCTTTTTCCTATTAGAAACGACAAAAGGTTTTGCTTCAACACTGATGTAATTAATTCCACACTTACAAAAGGAATTGCAATTACATTCAATTTATACTGTGTTAACAGGTTCATACAAGAGTCTGCAGATTTCGAAGACGCAGCATAAATGTTAAGCATGTTTTTGAAAGGTAGTGACTTTGTTCCAAATGCACCTTTTCAATCTGACAGTTCTACCACAAAACACTGCATTTGCCATGATATGGATGTTGTATGGCACCTGAGTTTGTTCACAGGGCACAACTTGCCCGATCACTCTTTCTGAGTGAGGGTATATGAGCGGCTGTTTGAGACGGCAGTTTATCAAACTGAAATCCGCCCTCAAGCCCTTCCACTTATATGCACATCAGCGCTTCAGTCGACTTAGGTATCTGTGTTATGCTAATCCTGGTATTTGCCGGGCTCCTTTCTCCGCTAACACGGCAAAATAGCGAAGGTGAAATGAGGTCGCTTATTACAAAAATGAGTGCCGTGCCTCTCCTCTCCACGCTAAGTGGATTATCGTTCGTCTTGGCCTGCGGTGGCCCTGTGCGGCTGGAGCCATGCGGAGGAGGGTTGCAATCAAACACAGCACTCTACAGAAAAGTGAGGGGGAAACGGTAATTTACGGGCGGATTCAGCCACTGCCATTACCAAGTGGGCGTTTTTGGGGTGTTCAGCTTCATCACATTAGAAAAACACAAGATAAGTCTCGACGCCGATTCATTTCTTCAGGACAAACTGCTATATTTACCAGCCTGAAATTCACCAGAGGGACAATTTGCCTTTAACTAAAAGAAAGGTTACATTTACACCCCAGTTATAGTTGGTTATCGAAGACATGGGGCAGCTGGTGGCCTAGTGGTTAGGGAGTTGCTCCTGCGAACAGAAGGTTGTGGGTTTGAATCCCAGGACTGCTAGTGGCACCACTGAGGTACCCTTGAGCAAGGTACCGTCCCCACACACTGCTCCCCGGGCACTGTGTTCCTGGCTGCCCCCCGTACCATGCTCAAGGGTACCTCAGTGGTGTCACTAGTAGTCCTGGGATTCAAACCCATGGCCTTTTGATCGAAGGGGCAATGCCCTAACCACCAGGCCACCGTTTACTATCCAAACTTTACTATCGAGTTTTTATGTTGTGCTGATGATAAAATAGTGGTAAATCTGAAATAATACATTTTCTTTGGAGATGTCGTGCCAACACCCACTCCACCATTAATAAAAAATACATTTTTAATATTTTAGGCCTAAATGTTATGTCAGAACTACACCTCTGGCAAGAAATTTTTTATATAGCTATATTGGCGCTCTGTAGAACCATTTTTGAAAAGGTTACTTAAAGAACTACACACATCAAAATTTCCCATCATAACGAAGACTCATTTAATGAACCATTTATGCATTCAAATAGGATTCACTGGCTCTATATACAGTACAACCATTGCGTTACTAAGGATTTCCTGAAGAATCCTTCTAAAGGCCTCAGGCAGTGTATTTGTAATCATTTCACAACTATAGGAGCGGAGGGTGGGGGTGCCTGGAGGGGTTTTGGAGACATTAAACTCTTCAGATGCCTGGTTCCTATGAAGAATTCTATAAAATTTCACATCAAATCACACTGAATTACTTAGTTTACATCTTAAATCATGCAGAATGTTGGAAAAAAGAGTGGAATTCCCCTTTAAGATTTGATGCATGTCATGATTTAGCCACGCAGAACCAAGCTAATTAGAAGAATCAGCAGGGAGCGAGCAGTTCAGTGTTTCCCTTACATTGATTTATTTGCGGCAGCCTGCTTAGCGATATTTCATTAAAATTTGAAATGACTTCTCGTCACAAACATCATTGTTGTTGATGTGCCTGGAAATCGTTTAAAATTCAAACAAAATGTCATGAGAGGAAAAGTCTCACTCACGTCGCTGAACTCCGAGAGGAGGGAAGATATCATCGTATTTTTACAACTGAACTGGATTATAAACTGAAGTAAAACAGTTCAACTTAATATTACTATATCCGGTCCACTTTTATACGGATTATCTATTAGAAAACAGTACCCTGAATGATCTATTAGAAAAAAAGTCCCGCAGCTTTTACTTCTGATTGTATTTACAGTTAAACAGGATGACTGAGTAATGCATATGACTGAATTCTGCATGTAAAATTTCTGAAAGATTTACATTACACCTACTACCTTTTTGATGGAGAGAAAAGGATTTTTCTTTATTCACTATTATATACATATGACAGATTATGATATTATAATATATTTTGCATTTTCACAGAGAAAGGGCACTTTTGTGTATCCATCCATCCATCGTCGTTAGTCCTGCACTCGGGGTCGGGTGGTGGGGGGCTGGGGGCTGAAGCCTGTCCCAGCTGCAACGGGTGGGTGAAGGCCACTTCTGTGTATATCAGTGATTTTTTTTAAATATTGCCCTCCAACATGTGATGGCTGATGGTTGGGACAAAATAACAACTGCTGTAATAATACATTTCAAACCAGCCACTGAACGTAAATCTGAAATAAATCTGTTCTGACATTAATCATGATAATTATCAATATTGATGATTTTTAATCTAACATTTTTATTGTTACAGCATTCATTACAGCAATGTCCTAATTGGCCATATTGCCCAGGCCAATTAGGACATTGCTGTAATCGAGTAGTGAATAGCAGCTAATGGTTAGTCAACATGGACCACCCCAAAACCTCTGCCCAAAACATTTTGTCGGTTGTCATCCATACCACCCCCAAACCCCACCCAAGGTCAGCTACCATCTCAGACACAGTTGAATTATACAGGAAACACTGCAGCTTACATAAGGCTCCTAGATCCAGTGCGGTGAAACACCAAACATTCCTAAGCTGACTGATTCATTTTGAAGAAATAAAAAATAATAATAATTAAAAACTAAAGTGACGTGATCAAACCCTTCAACGAGCTGTCAAGTGGCATGGATTTAGCAATAAGAATTTAAATAATGGCATTACTGCTACTCATGTGATACAGCGTGTTCCTCTGGGCCTGATATTTCCCCCGAGGACGACATGCTCTGTGCTTTCTGTTTAACTGCTTTGACCTGAGCGCTATTGATCTACATCGGTGGAGAGGGAAAAAAGGCAGGGGGGAGAAAAATGTACCCTGAAAGAGTGAGAAGGGTGGGGGGACTGAAAGACGAAGAACGGCTGTGAGATCATTCAGCATAGATTCTCACACAAGATGCTCATTTATCATAGATTTGCTCAAACATAGTCTACCTCATGCCAAATTTGCATCCGTTACTACTAAATGTCAACCGTTTTCCAACCATAACTTGAATCCTGGTATTTTAAATACCAGCAGCACATTTCACTTTAATATAGTTACATTTACATTTGTGTGTATCTCTTGGACTATATTTTTGTATTTTTGATATTCTGTATAAATGCACCATGGAGGACCTGTGTGGAACGGCATTTCAGTGAACTGTTTACTGAGTATATTTCTTGATAATAAATAATCTTAAAAATAATGGTGCCGGAAGAACAACTCAAAAATGTGGCCATGTACTCCCTATAGAAAACACGATATTGAGAAAACTACCCTTTGGCTTCTATAAAAAGTGTGTTTTGAGTCTTCAGTGCTGGGAAAACATTTGAAATTATTGTCCAGAGTAGCAGATTGAGGCAGATTGAGATCAGAGTGAAAAACATGGGAGTGTTTCTGATAAATGGTGACTTTCTTGTCCTTATAACCTTCCATACCAACCCATGATTATAAAGTAATAGTATTATATTTTATATTAGCAAGGTACTGAGGTTTTTTCCTCTATTATTCAGCGCTGTTAATAAGAATACTTCGTTTGCCGCTTCTCAACGTGCAGCTCTGGACACGGCATGCACCTTTCTTGAGTTAGCTACTCAACCGCATAATTAAACCGATTATAGTCAGGCAATCACTGTAATTACCAAGCACATTATACTAATTGCCCTGTTCAGAGAGTGGGATCGGCTTCATCTGGCACCCCAGCTATTAGCACGAAATACTTGCCCTATAACGCATTCTATTATTTTACTAACTAAAAGCGAAGATAATTTCTTTGACAATCTATTAGGAGACCAAAGTCTTGACCACTAAAAATGCTTAATAAAGTCAATAGATGCATCATGATCATAACAGATAATGAGGCCTTCTCTGAGGGCTTTGACTGGGATCGCCAAATGTGGAGGATAATAAGCAGGGTGGACAAATGATGGGCTTTGGCAGGATGGTGTGCGTCATGAAGCAGGGGTCAATGGCGTCTCAGTGGAACCTTTAACAACACATCAGAAGCGCAGCAGCAAACCAACAATGTGACAGCATTATTTTGAACAAATATAATTTATACTTGGTTGGATCGCATACCCATGGTTGGTCAGAATGACCACAGCACGTAATAGAATTGCACTGGGATTGGTCGAACAGGCTTATTTGCATATTGCAGACTACAGTCTTAGGCTGTTTTCGCTGCGGAGTAACTCACAATTAAACTGGCTGTTTTTCTTAAAGTGTGCTTAAGAGTGATATATGTAAATGAGCTCTGTTCTGATTGGCAGCACTGTATCACACATTATTTGCATATTGTAGACTTTAGTTTTCCCAATAGTGTAACTTAAAATTAAACTGGCTGGTTTTCTTGCAGTATCTTTAAGAGTGGTATATGTAAATGAGCTCTGTTATGATTGGCTGTGGTGTACTGCGCTTCATTCAAACAGTAGTGCAGACTGAAACACTTCTCATGACTTCAAAACGGTCCGTTTTCATTGCTAGAACTAACCCCTGTGACTTTTCAGTGCACTGCAAAACTCATCCAAAGAGCCAAACCAAATCAGAGCACAAAAGAAAGGGACAAGACTGGAATGAAAGTCGAGAAAGACAGAAAATGTTATTCAGACTACATCAGTCGAAGGACAGTGTACAACAAACGCTCAGTATGCAGGGAACAGTTCATGACAATACCTTGCACATCTAACTGCGCAAGTCTGAGGTACTTATGTCCATTTATTAGGGTCATGTGATCAGATTTCAGGTGAATTAGATCTAGGCATTAGGAGTCGTTGTGTGGAAGAGGGGTGGAGTCTGGGGTTAGTGTTCTGATGGAATCTGAACAAATTAAACAAAAAATGTCCTTACTGAAAATAAAATAAACCTAAATCTTTCAATGGATTCTTAAAAGAACAAACACTGAAACTGAGAATCAAAGTGAAAAGCTAATTAAAAAAGGAAATGAAAGAAAATGTTAAAACTATGGTAGGCTTTTTGTGAAAAAGCACTGTCTGCTTGCACTTACAGGGGACAAATTGTAATCATTACACTTCCGTTGGCTGCCTTGTCAAAGTGAAATAAATATAGAAATTCCTCTAGGGCTGTGACAATTACTCAACTGAAAAACTCAGTTTACTATATTACATAAAAGTTTACGTTCCCAGTGAATCAGCTTAGTGATTTGTTTGCAATTTGAACCGTGAGCTAGTCATGCAGTCTAAACTTAAGCACCTTTGCCTGGTGTGAGCACAGCCTCATGTAAAGAGCCCATACCATGGGAATGTTTAGTGTAGTTTGATGTAGCTACTGTTAAAAATGTCAAAACCAGCCCTGTTTTAGTGAATAGTGAATTCACAACAGTGTGAATTCACTGTTTTAGTGATGTCACAAAAACAAATGTATGTACATTTATCCGGCCATTCAGCATACAGTCATTTAGCTTTGCTCATTCATGTTGAAGTCACAAAGAGTGTTTCAGCCTGGACTGTTTTTTGAATGAAGTCTGACACAGGGCAGCCAATCACAACACAGCTTATCTCTCTCTCTGTTTCTCTTTGTCCCTCTGTCTCTCTCTGTCCCTCTCTCTATGTCCCTCTCTCTCTCTCTCTGTCCTTCTCTCTTTTTAAGTACATAAAACCACAAACATCATAAATGTATCATAAGGAAATTTCAATAAGATAATAAATTGAAGATAATAAGGAAACGTACATAAAAGAACAAGGTGTCTGTGTGTGTCTGTGTGTGTGTGTGTGTGTGTGTGTCTGGAGTGAAGGGTGTAACAGGACAGGGTTCCATACTGTCCTAATGAGGGAGACAGTGTAACTTCCCTGAAGCCCTTCCCAGTGTGTGGTGCATGTTGGGATTCCGGGAATGACAGGGATGACGGCGCTTCAGGTGAAAATTAGTTTCGTTATCTCTAACTCGATCTCCCTTGCTCTCACTCTCTCTCACTCACACACACACACACAGACACACACAAAGACAGTGAAGCAGCACAATACAAACACCATATTGCTACTGGATTGCTACATATCATGATTTGCCCTGGAAAATACACTGATGAATCCCTGATAAGATGTGATTTGATATTACCTGCATGGTTACACACTGCTGGGTCACGTGAATGCCTTTGATTTATCCAGACTTCCAGTGTGGTTTGTCAGGATGTTGCATTTGAACAAACGTTGATTTTGCAGACGGAGATACGGACTGCATAATCCATTCGATTTACTCACGTTTAAGAAACTAACCTCGGCCCGCCTCCCATATATTTGTCTCTGGCGTTTAAAGCCAGGTGCAAATCTACAGTAGAGCCTCAAAGATGTGCAGTCGGAAGGCTTCTTCCAGCACTGGCAGGAGAAAGAGAGGCTAAATGTGGGCCAGAAATGTGCTGAAATAACATTCGAAAGATTAACATTTTTTCAGCTCTCGGGATCAGATGTACATGTGCTGGAAGATGCAGCACAAAATATGGCATAAGGCAGGTGCAATAAGTTCAGTCTGAAAATCTTTTCAGAGATGGAGCAGAAAAAAACATAGATCCAGGAGAGGACAGTGTAGTGCAACCACAAGGATCTGTGCATTTAATTTGTTTGGACAAAATGATAGTTAATGTGTTCTATGCAGCTCTGTGATGGACCGGTGACCTGTCCTCCTTCTACATATCCATGACCTAGCTACGCATTTTATTGCCATCACACAATTAATTAACTGGTGCTTTTGTTTTCAACTTTTGTATGATAACAGTCTGGTTCAGGTCAGTTTCAGACTAAATTTTGTTCACACTCGGGTTGGGTTCGGGCTTAAAATGTGATGTGAGTCTAGTTTGCACAAAATTTGTGTGGTTTGGAGTGAATCTGGACTAAATTTAGCTGGGCTCGGTTTGGGCTTGCTTCAGATTTAGACGTGGGTTGCGTATGGACAAATTTTTTGCTTAAGGTGGCTTTAGAATCAAAACTCAATGTGCATCAGCTCGGGTTTGAGTTGCTGCAGGTTGAGCTGAGTCAGAACACACACACACACACACACACACACACACACACACACACACACACACACACACACACACCACACACCACACACCACACACCACACACCACACACCACACACCACACACACACCACACACCACACACACACCACACACACACCACACACACACCACACACACACCACACACACCTCTCCTAATGTGTAACATATGCCTCACCTCACAATCACAGCGTAATAACAAAATTACTGTTGTTGAGCAAATATCAAATCGATACATATTAACATTTAGAGGAAATTCAATTTTACAACCTTGAGCACCGAACATGAGCTGCTATTTGTCTTCCTTGATGGTTTTCTGTTTCCTCTCGCTCTCGCTCTCTCTCGTTCTCTCTCACACACACACACACACACACACACACACACACACACACACACACACACACACACACCTGCTCTCTGAGCAAATCTGAAGTGCTTCTCTCCCTGTCGCTCTCATTCACATACTTATGTATAATCCTCTTAAGATTTGCCAAGGAATCTCTAACACACACACACACACACACACACACACACAACGTTTTGAACATGCCCCTCTTGGACCCTCTTACTTGCTAGTCTTTTGTTCTTCCTCTTTCTCTCCTCTGACTTCTCTGGACTTTTCTTATCTTTCAAAGCTCTATGAGTCGTTTCTCAGGCCTGGGCGAGATTTTGAGAGTAAATCCTGAAGAGTACAGCTTCATATGAGTGTGTTTTTATTTTTAGGGAATTGAGTTGTGTGTGTGTGTGTGTGTGTGTGTGTGAGTGTGTGTAACAGAATCACTAAGACTGGTGAGCACTGAGCGAAAAAGAAAAAACCTCAGGAATTGGTGCCTGCTTTGCTACTTAATATTCTGTCTTATCCAGATTCTAATTCTAGGACGTCTAGCAGAGCCCACGCTGTTTTGCTCTGGGTTGGAAGTGAACGTGTGTAGAAAGTACATTCTTAAAAATAAAGGCACCTAAATGGTTCTTGGTTTTAATGCAGGGAAAAAAATAACTTCTAGCTGGTACAGAACCCTTAATTACATCGTTCTTTAAAATCTCTGGCTTCAAAGAACCCCTTTCTGGCACCGTTATTCAAAAGAACTGCCATTTCTGTTCATGGGTGCCTTTCACTTGCTAGAGGGGGAAGGAGCAGAAATCTAGCCATTCACTCACAGCAGCAAAAACAAGCATGACCGTTAGAAGAGGTAGATACTTATTTTCAACACGGAAAGCTCAGAAGGTACAAGCACACAGCTTGCATAACCTCCATAGAACCGCACTGCCAACTGAGCGGGATGTTTTGGAGCAGCTAAACATGAGTCTAAGGTCACTAGGCCCAATACCAAATATCAGCTAGAGGGGTATAAAGCCTCCCAGCACTGGACTGCAGAGCAACAGAATTGTGTTCTCTTGAGAGATGAAGCTCCATCCATTACCTCTGGAATGAGTTGTAGTGGACTTTGTGATCTAGAAGTAATCCTCCAACATCAGTACCTGACCTCACTAATTTTCTTGTGGCCGACTGCAAAAAATCCTCACAGTGATGTTCCAACATCGAGTGTAAAGCCTTCCCAATAGAATACAGGCTGTGTTGCAGCAAAAGAGGCAAAAAAAACAATCTCCATTAAACCTCTTTGATTTTAGAAGAAATGATGGATGAAGCCTATAAATATCATCACAATACACTTTTGACATGTTCTTGTTAAGTGAAACATGACCATTGAATTTAACTCCGAGTTTAATTTTGACAGCAATGCACAGCAGACTGTAATGCTCTTTTCAGGTCAGTAACCCCACCAACCTCCCACTTGTCTTGTTCATCGGCAATAAACTTAATAACCCAAATGTGGTTACAAATTATATATACTGAGCCCACTTTGAAGCACTGCTGACAGTAGTTACTTTACGACGCATTGCACTGTGGGTAAATAGGACTAAAGTGAATCAAACAGAAATCCCTGTTCTATACAAGAATGCTGCCATCCTCACAAACACATCCTCATCAAAAACTGGAAAGAAAGACATGGAAAACAGCTACACCTATGCAAACCCATGCACACTATAATAAATAGATGCCAGTCAGTGTGATCTCTGGCCTTGCTTTCCTCTGCTGAGCTGACATTTTCTGACATTTCTTCTATGCGTCGCTCAGAACTTCTAGCTGACATGGGAATGCCTTTTATTTCTTGATTTGATTGTTTCTTTGTTCGGTGAGCCTTCAAACAGAACAACAGAGACGCAGAATCAAATGCTTACTATTTCTTGTGTGCGTCTGTGGGGTTATCCACTAATCTATCTGAGCGAGTTCCAGAAGATGGGAAATGCTCAGCGTAACACATGAACTTCTGTATCAAACGTAAACTGGATGCATTCTTCTTGCATATTATGTACGAAACCAACGCATCAGACTATGCGAGCCATTTACAGGCTGTGTTTGGTAAAATGCTAAATGCGTTTCTATTTGGGGTCTGTGGAGTGGGTGGAGATATTACACTTGCAGCTGATTCCATATTCCACTTGATCAACTCAAGTTTGCATTTGGTGTAAATTTGCGTTAGCATCTCAAAAACATGTTGTTGAGAGACTTCCCTCGAGCGGTTAGTGGATGGGGCCAGGCACAATTTACGTGATAAGCTGCACTCTTCCTAAATGGAGTGTGAAATCTGGGGGCACTGTAAGTGCATATTGCGCTCTCAGAGTAACACACGCATGTCAGAACACGCATCAGCATTAGTGGGGCAGGATAATATCTGTTGAAAATTTTGCCTGTAATTGCTATATTGGAATAACGATCATTCGAAAGGTTTCCCCATTTATTGGTGAGGACCAGCAGTAGATAAATCTGGCACTATTGTTTATGGTTTTACTGCTTTTTATTTAGTGACAAAAAACTGGTTAAAAGCTATTCAGTGTTATAAACGTATTCAATGTCAAATACAAACTAATTTCAAGTTAAATGCTATAAACGGTCCCCAAACTGTTGATTCCTTATCTATGTTTTGAACAGTTAAGTTGGCATTTATACCAAAATATGCATTTTGTTTTAATCAGGGTTCAAAATAGAAAGTACATACAGAGATTACTGCTGAAGATTTGGTCATGTTTCCAAGTAATGTGAGACTGGAGGCTCTTTAAGAGAGACAGGTTGGAAAGAAAACCTGCAGATGTTCCACACAGGATGAGGATCCAAGACTTGGTAATGCATGACTTGCCCTGTGGTGAACTCACATGCAGTGTTTTCTCCTTGTTATAAACCGGTAGGCTGTCTCGTTATGAAGGAAATATATCACCCAGTCTACGGATCAAGCCAGCTGGTCAATCGCAAAAAATGTTTCACCTCCTTCTCATCATCTCCCTCGCTCTCCCTCTCCATCTCTCCTCAATCTGATACAGGTGCCAGAGTGTGTGGTAATGAGAAGAGCCTGGCGACATTCTGCTGGTGTGCCAGCTGGTGGATGCCGTGACTGGCGTCCTGCCATCAACCAACACCAACAAAGATGTCTTCTTCCCTTAAAGCGTGCCAACGAAACACACAAACACATCCGTCAAGCCCGGCGGCCCCCGAGTACGCAGGTATTTGGCACTTGTGACATCTACTTGTCATGCTTGTGAGATCTTTTTCAAAAACTCATGTATTTATTTAAACTGAAAAGCATTTTTGTTATAACACTGACTTAACTGAATATTTTTTAATCGAAACAAACTAAAAGCCAACATAGTATTGGATTTGCCATGACAAGGTTACATGCTCTATTACAATGTCTATGTGAGCCTTAAAATGTTAAATAACAAAACTAAATGAGTTAATATTTTCTTCCTCTTACAGTAGTTAAAATATCATTATTTGAACTGGGGTGTAGGCTCATAAATACATGGAAGTTTGTTTTAAAAATGTGTCCACTGGGCGTCCTCGAGTTACGACGCAGATCCTTTCCTTCGACAGTCAAAACACACCCTAGTCCAAGTCACTTACCGATCCTAACACAGCTGTAAAATCATAAAAACACAACTAAGCCTCAGAAAAAGGAAAAGGAAAACTCCCTCACTCACATGGCGCGTTACTGTGTATTGTTCCGCTGCACACAACCTAATGTAGTTCGTAAGTATGAGGCTAACGGTGTAAGCCGAGTGGGAGTGGGAGTGAGTGTTGTAAACTTGAAACGTCGTATGTCGAGACTGTTGTAACCCGAGGACCTCCTGTATAATCAACAGACTAGAGAACAGAAGTCTTGAATCTAGTGTCCGGATTCTGTCATCACTGACAGTTAACTGAACTGTTGATGTGTCCTGATTGGCCACTCAGTATAACCAGCATTTCCAAAACCCAGAACTGAGAACTGAAGGTCTGGATTCAAAGAACACTGTTCTATTAAAAACCCCCTTTATCCACTTGGCTGAGGTTGTGTCTGTTGTAAAATGAGTGCAAACCACACCCCTAGCAGCGGGTAAACAGGGTGGTCTGTCTTTACAAAAGGGAGACTGATCAGTGGCCTTCGAAGGGGCGGAGGAGAAGAGACAGATCGGACAGTAAATCGGAGGAAGGATGCGCGTGATAAGACTTATCTGTCTCTCTGCAGTGAAAATCAATACGGAGCATAAATAACAGAACAGGGAGGTAGAGAGGCTTTTTTAACACCACCGCATGCCGTGATTGAAGTGTCACAGGTGTTATCTCATTAAAGAACAGGAGCTGGCCTGACCGTCAAGGTCAAACTGATAAACACACACAACATTCAAATATGTCTCATTTACCTCTGACACACCGTAGTACATGCGTCTGGGTCACATCCATCCTTAAGCCACGGAGGGACACTTATAATAAATAGCAATATTATTGTTATTATCAAGATATCTATTGGCCATTAGCCAATAGGAGTTGTATGTGGTGCAAATAATGAATAAATGTAATATAATAATAATAATACACTTCATAATAATAAATAAATACTAAAATACACTGAAGGAAGCAACTACACTGATCAGCCATAACATTAAAACCATCTTCCTGATATTGTGCAGGTCGGACTCACGCTGCCAGAGCATCTGAGCGATCCTGGCATGAGCGCCGAGTTCCCATGACCCTGTCTTCGGTTCACCAGTCATCCTTCCTTCATATCACCTACCCTTTCGATAGGTACTAATCACTGAATACCTACAAGACTTGCTGTTTTCCTCTATTTTTCTGCTTTCAACCCATCAACCTCACGAACCGACTGTTCTCTTGCTGTCTAATATATCTGAGTTCTTGAAGGGTGCCACTGTAACGAGATACTCAATGTTATTCATTTTACCAGTCAATAGTTTTAATGATGTGGTCGACCAGTGTATCTATAAAAACACATGCACTCAGCTCTAAGCACTGCTTCTGAAGGACAGTAAATAAGAGACCCTCAGAAAAGACACAAATCTGGCGATCTACAGGATTAAATTCCAATACACTTGTCTGAAGGTTAGTTGTTTTATTTTTCAATACTGTATTTGAGATCCTTTTTGTCGATTCATTTCATTTTGACGAATTTTTATGCTTTTTAAGCATCCTCGGGGTTGATATAAATTTAACATTACTGTTGTTGTTATTGTTAGTTGCACTCGATTAATAAATACTTTGTTAATATTATATTTGTGTTTATATTAATATTAAGTTATATTTTTATAACAACTAAGGCTGTGGGTTCAAATCCCAGGACTGCTGGTGGCACCTTTGAACAAGGTACAGTCCCCACACAGTGTGTGCTGTGGTGTGTTCACACGTAACTATAAGGGGCCACTTTTCTTTACTTATTATTATTACTATTATTGTGCTGTTGACTAAATTAATTAGTTGACTTCTAGATGAAGCCCTAATGTTTATACACTCATTGCACAAAATACACAAGTCTTTACCTGTAAAAATGTAAGTGTGTGTGTGTGTGTGTGTGTGTGTGTGTGTGTGTGTGTGTGTGTGTGTGTGTGTGTGTTTCTGTATAGCATGTGCTCAATTCACGACGGACTCACAGACGGGTCAAACAGCAGCGGCCCAGCCTGATTCAATATAATTCAGTTTAATTCAGTTGAGTTTAGCTGAGTGGAACTGAGCTGAATAAATTCAATTGACTGAATGTAAGGTAAAAGCATTGGGGCCAAAAGTGGCCTGTCATTAAGCCAGAAATAAAATTAAGCCACATGTGGCGTCTGTAATACTACATCCCTGCATCATACAGTGTTCTCCAGAATTCTTGGTACCCTTACAGTCATTGCAACATTTATTAAAGCCAATTACTAACACGTGCTTGATACTTTTAGCTAGTAATGTTTTTTTGTTTTTTTTTCCTAGTACACCAGATACATCTTACGTAATTATACCCAAGTTATGAGTTTTGCCATGACATTTTTACAGGTGTGCCATTTGTAGGAGCAACAAACAGTGTGAAAAATATTATGGGTGGCACAACTAGCTGAATGGCAAAGGGAGAATAGATGCAGCCCCAGTCTGTGCAAAGCACAATATAAATCTGAGGTGTAGTTTGTGATTGAAGAAACAGGCATGAGTGAGTGAAGGGGGCTTTAGGGGGCAGCTGTTCATTGTTTGTGTAGAATAATCTCCTTGCTGTGCTTCCTTTTCCTCTCACTCTGCCTGTGGTGCCATCTCACTCGGCCACCTGTAGCAGGCAATAGTCCCCAACCAGCAGTGAGGCACTGCTGATAGTGTGAAAGAAGAGTCTGAAAGCATGTGTGTCTTGGATACATGTATGAGGAAAATGGCTTGACAAATTTGCCTGATTTTATATATATATATATATATATATATATATAGAGAGAGAGAGAGAGAGAGAGCGAGCAAGCGCGCACGAGAGAGAGAGAGAGAGCGCGCTCCGGAAAAATAAGCGAGCACTGCAAAAATGTTTGATCTTTT
>JBBPCX010057855.1:0-14353 GCA_037974365.1 Hydrocynus forskahlii | reverse complement strand
GGAGAGACAAACACAGGAGGAAAGACTAATACTCCGGGGACAGGGACCGGGACAGGCGAGACGGGGACGAGGTGACCATCACAGGTCTCTTATTCTTTTCCAGAGCTATATAGTCAGTCACCAGTATAACGATTTGCCCTTGTCTCTAAATTTCAATTAAATTCAGTTCAAATCCCTTAATTCAACCCCGAGGTGCAATTTAAAGGTTACAAAGAATAGCTTCACACTCACATAAACAATAGAAAGACACTAGGGAAAAAAGAGGAATGCAACTTACAACTTAATGCCTTAGTGCAAACATTTTAAAGTTGGAAACGTCCATTAATAAAATACATAACAACATAGGTAAAAAATAAATAAATCAGTAACATTGTGTAAAAATCATGACTAATTCAGGAGGTTCTTAATTAGTCATTCAGCTAATGACTGTGTGGCTGTATGATCGCGTGGCTGTACCGGATTAAGGAGCTGGACAGCCCTGGGGACAAAAGATACCCTGCTTCTTTGAGTCCTGCAGCAGGGACAGCAGAGTCTGCCTTCATTGTAACTTTCACCTGACATTGTTTTGGTCTATATTGTCATTATGCCTGTCCAATGTCATATTTATTCTTTTCTCAACAGGGTTTGGTTTGTCTGCGTGAACAGGGTATGGATAAAGATTCTTAAAGAACAAGCTTCAGGTGATGAACTCGATGATATTGGAATAGTCATTGAAGGCAACAGAGTGTTGCAAGATCTTGATAATGAAGCATTAGATATTGCTGTGCGATACAGAACATTTTCATGGGACTGGTTGGAGGTAAACTTTCTAAGAAAGCATGAAAAAATGTTTCAGTGAAAGTGTCAGAAAGAATGCACTGCCAGCGATAAATCACAGGACATTTGAATTGTTGTTAAGGGGTTCTTTTATTATTCCATTATGAAAACAGTTTAAAAGGGTTTATAACCATTTTGTTTTGCACTGAGTCCACTTTAAAACTTCACCAGTATTGTGTTTGCTGCTTTGAAACCTCTTTGACAACAGCTTATGAAAGGTTTACGTATATGTCTATTCCTCAGAAAACAATTTATGCAGAGTTGATATCATTTTGTTCATTTGTAAATCCACTTTGAAAATACAGTACTCTTAGGACTGTGAAAATTGTGTAAGCAGGGTTAACATAGGGAGTAAAGTTTATTACTAAAGCACTAGTTTTAATTTGCCTAATTCTTATGTGCTATGTTTTGTTTACTTCAAAACCAGTCTGGCAACTGCAAAGTCTTGCATTTTGGTAAAGTTTATGTATGTTCTACAAAGCTTTAAGGCTCAATGTGGCAGACTTTTAGTACAGAACTCTGACTTGGCCTTTTTTGTCAGTGCAAATAAATGTATTTACATTTACAATTTTGTATTTGTGCATGAACAAATACAAAATTGGTGGCCGCCCGGGGAGCAGTGTGTGGGAATACCTTGCTCAAAGGTACCTCAGTGATGATGCTAGCAGTGCTGGGATTCGAACCCACAACCTTCTGATTGTAGGGGCAACTCCCTTACCACATGAAAAAGAGGAACATTATGTCTGTTGGCCTTAGTCTGATCATGTGGGACCAAAGTATGCATTCAAATCAAGTCAATTCAAAGGACTTTCTTTCAGTGTACTTGAAGTAAGATACTTTACATTTACATTTCCTGCAGTTCCTAGGCAAAACCCTTAACCCCAAGTTACTCCAGGGAGACGGTCCCCTGTAGTTAGAGAATGGAAGTCGCTTTGAATAAAAGTGTCTGCTAAATGCTGTAAATGTAAGAGGCATAGTTAGTTACCAAGGTGCTCCTTGAAGAGGTGGGTCTTCAGATGACGCTTGAGGGCAGTGAAGGACTGTCTTCAACTGATCTGATCGGAAAAGGGAGTTCATTCCACCACTGGGGGACCAAGACTGAGAAGAGTCTTGACGCAAGTCTTCCTCTTCTTTTGAGCAATGGAGGTTTCATTCGAGCAGTGCTTGAAGCCCTGAGAGGACGAGAAGTGAGACACTGCTTGATCAGTACTTTAAAAGTGAACCTGCTTTCTCTCTGTATCTAACTCTCCACTTTTACATAGGCTCCTTAGTTTCCCACTCCATCGACATTTCCCACAGGAGCAATTTACAGCACCAAACAGTGTTTGAGGGTGGATCGTGACCTGTTTGTATTGTAGATTTTCTCTTATTGTTTCGGAGTTTTGTAAAACAGATAAGCACAAGTGAAATTAGACTGCAATAGCCAGGAGCATTAGAGTTGCTGGAGAAAATTGTGAGCTCACAGTAGGAAAATTATAAAAACAGTGATATAATGGTTCAGCAGTTTTCTGGTCCAGATTCAGAAAAACACTTATGTGAATTAAGCAATATGTCTTTTGACAAATAAACAAAAATGGATGACACCAAAGATTCTGCACTTCTAAACTGAGGAGCAGTGTCAATGGGTGAGTTAACAGTGCAAGTGAACAGTCAGCTCTTGAAGTTCATGTATTAGAAACAGGAAAAATGGGCAAGTGTAAGGATCAGAGCAGCTTTTGACAAGGGCCAAATTGTGATAGCAACTCCAAAATTGCAGGTCTTGGGTTCCAGTGTGCTGTGATTAATACCTACCAAAAGTGGTTCAAGTAAGGACAGTTAGTACAGCCACAATAGATGCTATCACAATAGATAGGATCTGCTGCTAATGTCCTCGTGCCATATACCATTGCACCTTGAGTGGTTTTAAAGGACCCGGGCTTCAATGCCTTGATGCATCAGGGTTGTTTTGGTTAGGGTTGCTAACTAGAATCTGAATGAGTGCAGAACATCATTTTGTAGTGCTTCCTGAAGTGCACACAATCCTGCTCTTCAGTTTCAGTGACTCAGCATGCACTTCCAAGTGAGGCAGCAGGCGGTCAGAGGAGAGACAAAGTGACAACAAAATAAACGGCTGCCATAAATCAGGGCTAGGCTGGCCACTCCACAATTTACTGGCCATAGCGAG
This sequence comes from Hydrocynus forskahlii, assembly GCA_037974365.1. Classification (NCBI taxonomy): domain Eukaryota; kingdom Metazoa; phylum Chordata; class Actinopteri; order Characiformes; family Alestidae; genus Hydrocynus; species Hydrocynus forskahlii. The sequence continues at coordinate 11,373 of JBBPCX010057855.1, read as the reverse complement.
AGGAGAATGAAACTGTGGGTCAGATCTTTTCCTCCAAGACATGCTTTCAATCAGTGCCTTTATTAGCAGGGAAAGCCAGTGTAATATCAGGAGGCTATTTATTCAAGATTGGAGGAATGTGAAGAAAAAGATGAAAAAGTGATTTATGTATATATATTTATGTACATACTATACTTAGTATGAGTGATGACAACTTTAATGTGGCATGAAGTAAATGCATGAAGGAACCAAGTAGCTCCACTGAACACAGTAGCTTCACAGAAAATCGTTCCTCCCCGCTGTCATAAGACTTCTCCTCCTCCAGACACACACCTACACAATAATCTGTGAAGTAACCTGATGCCACTCAGATGTGCAATTTCTTGTTGGGTGCTAAATTGTTATCATTACATGTAACATCTTATATGCAGTAGTCTTACCATGTGCAATTTCACAACTTATGTCAATATTACTTATCTACTACTTATCTGTATAATGAGCAATATCAGACTTGGTATAAAGAACAAATCTGAACCACTATTTGTGTAGATTCCACTACTAGTAGATTCACAGTAGTTTATTTATCTACAGTATTTATATCCACCTTTCTTACTGACACTGGCATTTTGTGTATATAGCATAGTGTATTTTGTACAAATGATTTTTTCTGAATATTTCACTTTATATTGTTCTGTCTTTGTGTCTCTGTGCAGTCACAACATAAGCAGCTTCCTACAGGATCAAAAAACAATTTCTGATTCTTGAGGAAAAAACATTATTTGCCTCATAATTATATAAAAATCAGTATTCACAAAAAGTTGTATGGTGTACAAATATGGTTTGTGGCTGAGGGCAGGTTTACCACCCCAGAAATAGAACAAAAGCTTCCAGGTCCTGAAACCATTGATCTTTGCATATGATATCTAGGATAGTCTTCACTCCCGATAGCAAGAGAGCAGCTCTCTGTGATATTAACACAATCTCTTTTTCTCTCTCCTCTCCCCTCTCCAGACTACATCAGTGAAACTGAGCCTGACAGTTCACCTACTTCAGACTCTACACCATGAGTACCTTCACACCTCTAATCACTTTACATGCCACCATTTTCTTTCTTTTTATAAATAAACTGTCATTGCACAGTTTACATTCTTTCCACGCTTCAGGAGCTGCTTTCAAACCGGTCTGTCATGTCCCGTCAGCGGCCGCTAGAGGCCGCCGCATGTTAATGTTTGTGAAGACGGTGATGGGATTTCTGTTATATGAGTCACAGCTGGGTGTTGTTTGAAGTTAAGGGTTTTTGTGTTTTGACTGGGTGTTGTGGTTGTGGGTTTTTGTATTTAAGTTCCGTTGGGACCGACCTGTGTTGTCGGTCCGTCGTCATGCTATGTTGGGTTGTATTTTCCTGTTCTCCTTTTGTTTGAAGTCATTCTGGCCCTTGTGCCTTTTGCTTTGTGTTTTTGAGTTTGTTATTAAAGTACTAAGAATGGAAGTCTGCGATTGCGCCTTCCTTTATGTGGGAGTCATGGGGAACTGTGACAGTGTGACATAATTTCTTTGATGTTTTTGTGTTATACAGTTTTTTGCATTTGTTTTCACACAAATAAATGAAAAGTCGTGCTTTAAAATACCTGTACCTTCAGAATGTTCTGAAGATCATCATTTGGCAGACACATGACAGATGATTAGCTGATAAGTGTCAGTGTTCTGCAGCAGTTTTCCTTCACCCACATTTTACTAGAGTGTATGTTTTTTGTGTGTGTTTGTATTCGGTGATGGCATATGAACCACCTGCAAATTTAAGTGAAAAAGTTCTGAATCCATTGCAATGCCAAATACGTGTTTCAACGTTTGTTTTAACATTTAACATAATGTGTGAACATTTCTTGCTGTCTCCACAACTATAAATAAGGGAGTGAAAAAAGGCTTCATACATGGCAGCAAATGTACAGATATTTAGCTTTTAGAACATTGGTTTTAAGTTTCAAATTTTTTGTGTTTAGCTTGGTTTAATATAAAAGTAGCACAGAAGTATCAACTGCCAGTCATCAAATGTTTTCTGTATAAGCAGTGGGAAACTCTGAGGAAGCACATGCTAGCATTTACCTTCTAAGTGGTGGTGGTATTGTTTGATTGGGAGGCTCTTAGGTAGTTGGTGGGATTGGGCACAATTAAATTGGGAAGAAAAACAGAGGGGAGCAGTCTTTTCACTGTATATTTAGCTTGTCAACATTAAATGCTTCTAATATGTGCTTTATTTCACCACTGTTTTGGACAGTTTTGATCTTTGGCAAGTTTTGAGCTTTGTAGCACTAGAGCTTCTCAGGGAACAGTGCTGTCTCCATTCCTCCTTTCCTTAAACACACCTGACTTACAGTACCACACAGAGGACTGCTATCTTCAGAAATTCTCAGATAACTCAGCAATAGTCAGGCATAGGGAGATGTTTCAAGCATAGAGAGGACTCTGAATATGGGATGGCTATGGACAGTTTTGTTGACTTGCGTGAGCTGAATCAGCTGCAGCTCAACATCAACAAGACCAAAGAAATGGTAGTGGACCTGAGGAGATCACAGTCACCTGTCACTCTCCTGTCCATTTTGGGGCAGATGTGGAGACTGTTCAGGACTACAAAAACCTGAGTGTGCACCTTGATAACAAGCTAGACTGGGCAAAGAACTCTTTGGTCACATACAAGATGTGTGAAAATATCTTGCCTATGTAGACTCTGATCTTTCAGAGTCTTCAGCACAATGTCTTAGATATTCTATGAGTGTGTAGTAGCCAGCACTGTTTTCTAGGCTTTGATGTGCTGGGGTGGCTGCATGAACATGGCAGACACCAAGAGACTTAACTAACTGATAAAGAAAGAGTCAGTGGTGGGTGAGGAACTTGACAGCATGAAATCCGTGGCTGAAGAGAGAGGATCGTCTAGACTTCAGTACATCATGGACAAAGCTGATCACCCGCTCCACAGTATGGTGGTTGAATTGAGAAGTACCCTCAGCCACATAAAGTGCTCCACCAAATGACAAATGCAATATAACTTGATTTTTTTCCCCAATTTTACTTATATACTACTTTACTACATGTAATAACATACTCCTAACCATTTGTCATGAGTAATTCACCCAACTTGCTGTTAAGTTAGTTACTATTCTATGGTACTTATACCCAGCATTTGTGTACATTTCATATTGAGAGGTTTTTTAGATTTGTTCTCGTCTCTGTTTGTCTGTGCCGTCATAAGCAATTTCCTCTGGAATCTATATTTTTCTGAATCTGACTGTTACTTTCTCTAGAATTATATGATTTTTTGGTCAATTCAAATTGAAATAATGTAATCGTGCTAAATTTTAAACAATCATTTCTTTATTTCTTTGAATTCTACTATTATTACTCTCAGAAATACCATAATCTCTATATGCTACTGTGGCAAGTTTCAGAATTTTCAAATGAGGTATATCAAAGCTTTGTTTGCGTTCAACAAAGATATTAATAAATAAAATAATAAATGGCACATCCATCAGTAAGAGTGGCTGTACCAGGAAATAAAGGAAAAAATATATTGATGCTCAAATGTTTTCTTGCCAATAAAACCACTCATCTCCTGTAAATATCATGAGTAGTCCAAAATTCTGCAAATGAGTTTCAGATTTTTCCCCTTCTGTCACATGGACGAGTCAGGTGACGCGCAAGGGTCAAAGGAAATGAGCGCGTCACGGAGTATATAAACAGGAAATGGGATTTCCTCCGGTGCTCATTCATTGAGTTCACCCTCACCCAGTCATCTCATCTCTTCCAATCTCACGTGAGTACTCGCTTTTCTTGTGCATGAGTGTGAACGTAGATTCCGGTGGGAATCTAACTCTAGCTGAGAGCGTTCGTGGAGCAAGGTGTGTGACGAAACCAGCCCTCTCGCTTCTGACCGCATCTGGGCTCTTCCACCACACTACACAGGCAAACTCCAACAAGCCAGGTACGTTCTCGATCACCCATTGTCTGTGACAGAATGAATGAGCCTGTTGTTGTGAGCCCAGCGGACTGGGGTCTGCTGGTGGTGGTCGTCGAAATGCAGGGCAAGGAGATCGCTAATCTAAGGCAGCAGGTGGCTGAATTAAAACACTAAGTCACTCTCCTGCAACAGCAGCAGTCGTACTCCGAACCCCACATCGAGACGCCTCCACCTCAGCCGGCTCCTCTGTCTCCTCCTACCAACTCCTCTTCTTCGATTCCCTCACGTGTGTTACCTAAGATATGTTAGGCGGAAAAATGGAATGAGGTTGACGGGAAGTGCGAGGTATTTCTAACCAACCTCTCTCTCTTTCAGCCAGAGCGTTACCCCAGTGACAGATCGAGAATCACACTTCTCGTCTCCTTCCTCACCGGCCAGGCAGCAGATTGGGCAGTGGCGGTCTTGATATCCAGCTCAAGGGACTGCTACATCAACAAGAATTTCACCAAAATTCTCAAGGCCGCCTTCCAACATCCCGACAGCGAGGTGGAGGTCTCATCCAAGTTATACCATCAGCGGCAGGGGGACCGTCCGGTCAGTAAATATACCGCGGAGTTTTGTACTCTTGCCGTGATGACGGCGTGGGGGGACTCTGCACTCCGGACAGCCTTCTACAAGGGGCTGGCTGTCCGCATTAAAGAGCAGCTGTTCGGACGTGAGCTACCGGACACTTTAGAGGGGCTGATTCAACTCTGTATGCGCATAGACCAGGGCATGAGCTCCCGTCCTCGGTCAGCTCTTCGTACCCTGCCACCCACGCCATCTACTGCGCCCTTTAATATCGTGGCTACAACCCCGGACCCTCCACTCAGGAGCCGGGGAACCCATGCAGTTAGGGCACGCTTCCCTGAGCCCGACGGAGCGAGCCAGATGCTATCATGAAGGACTCTGCGCATGCTGTGCCTCCCTGGACCACCATCGCCCCATCTGCCCTCCCCCCCCGGCCGGTAGAGTTTAGATCGGCCCCAAAAAATGAAACCCGACCCTACCCGAGCCCGTGCACCTTGTGTTCGAGCCCAGCCTGGTCCGACACATTTACTGTAATTATCGGCCCGAGCTCGATTAAACCCGACAGTTTTTTAATACGTGGGCCGTTATAACACAAGTTCTCAGCTGTGTGTGCTTTCGTAAACTGACACTCCAAGCGCTTGATCACGGCCTGGCCCGGCCCGGCCCGAGGACAGTGACAGGAAATATCGGTTCGGGCAGAGAATCTAAACTCTACCGTCCGGGAAACGGTCAACCCCGGTGAAGAAGGGGATGTCTTAACCCGGGTCATCTCCAGCCACCTCCACTGACCCAACCGTTTCCCGATTCATGGTTCAGGCCCACATCCAGCACAGCCACAAACAGGTCAGTGTCGCTGCTTTTGTGGATTCAGGGGCAGCTGGCAATTTTATTGACCTCTCTTACGCTGTTCAGCTGGGTGTGGAGATAAAAGCAAGCATAGGGCCATCCAGTTATCAGATTAAACTCCTGCCCGGTATGACTCCTCCCCACGGCTGGCTGTATGCGTTATCCAAAGACAAGCAGCAAGCCATGGAGGACTACGTGGCTGAAGGTCTTTGTCTCTCTGGTGCTACTATCTTCACAAAACTGGACTTGAGAAATGCCTACAACCTCGTCCGCATCAGAGAGGGCGACGAGTGGAAAACGGCCTTCATCACTCCCACCGGTCATTATGAAACGCTGGTAGTGCCGTTTGGCTTGTGTAACAGTCTGGCAGCGTTCCAACAGCTGATAAATGACATCCTTCGCGACATGCTGGGGAGATGGGTATTCGCATATTCCAAAACGGAAGAAGAGCACACCCAGCATGTCAAGAGTAGTGTTAAAGAGGTTGCTGGCCCACCGACTGTTCTGTAAGTTGGAGAAATGTGCTTTCCACCAGCGCTCCACCACATTTCTGGGGTTTTTCATAAATCCTCAGTGTGTGGCCATGGATCCCCAGAAGCTGGAAGCTGTGCGAAGTTGGTCTCTACCCGCTTTGCTTAAACAGCTCCAGCACTTCCTGGGGTTTGCAAACTTTTACCGACACTTTATCTGGGGCTTCATTTCAGTCGCGAAACTACTTCCTGCTCTCACACATCCTTCGAAGACCTCCTTCCATCTCACTCCTGAAGCCACCCACGCCTTTCACCATTCTGCTCCCTCTTCACCACTGCACCATTCTCATCCATCCGGATGTTACCAAGCCATTCGTTGTGGAAGTGGATGCCTCCGACGTGGGAGCTGTTCTCTCCAAACACAGTCCAGATCAAAAACTGCACCCATGCAGTGTCTTCTCCAGAAAATTTAATCCCACTCAGCAGCGATACAAGGTAGGGGACCGCGAGCTGTTGGCCATCAAGTGGGCTCGGGAGGAATGGCGTCACTGGCTTCAGGGCGGCTGTGACCCATTCGTCGTCTGGACCGACCACCAAAACCTCATCAGCATCCAGCAGGCGAAACAACTGAACCCTAGTCAGGCGCGGTGGGCTTTTTGAACAGTTTAACTTCACCATCTCCTACAGACCGGGGTCCAAGAACATCAAGGCCAACGCTCTCTCCCGAGCACACGAAAAGGACGACCCCCGGATGGACCCCGCGCCTGTCATTCCACCTGAGATCGTTGTTTCGCCTCTCCAGTGGGAGTTGGAAGATCGAGTTCGCCGGGGCAGGCCTTGGAGCCCCCGCTTGCAGTTACTCTGCCTGGACGTCTTTTCGTCCCCACTCAACTATGGACTGAGACCCTCCACACTCCTCCGTCGTGCCTTCTGGTGGCCGAAGATGGTCGGAGACGTTAAGGAGTTCGTCCAGGCATGTGCGGTGTGCGCCCGGGCTAAAAGCCCCTCTCTGGGGAACCTTCAACCTCTCCCGGTGCCCCGTCGTCCCTGGTCGCACATCACGCTAGACTTCATCACTGGACTGCCGGACTCAGATGGAAAGAACACCATCCTCACAATCGTGGATTGTTTCTCCAAGGCTGTGCACCTGGTGGCTCTTCAGGGGCTCCCCTCAGCTAAGACCACCGCTGAACTAATACTAGAGCACGTAGTCCACTTGCATGGGTTCCCCAAGGTCATCATCTCAGACAGAGGGCCCCAGTTCACAGCCCAGTTCTGGAAGGCCTTCTGCCGTCTGATCGAGGCCACCAGCAGCCTTTCCTCAGGCTATCATCCCCAGACCAATGGTCAGACGGAGCGGACCAACCAACAGCTGGAGCGCTTCTTGAGATGCTTTGTGGCAGATCATTAGCACTCCTGGGCCTGCTACCTCATTTGGGCAGAACTCTCTCATAACCTCCTCACCTCCTCTGCCACCAGGATGAGCCCATTTGAGGTATGCTACGGTTTCCAACCTCCGATGTTTGAACACCAAGAACCGGGGGTTGACGTACTGTCGGCCCAACAGTTAGTCCGCAGGTGTTGGCGGCTTTGGACCCAGACACGGGAGACCATTCACAAGACCAACCTGTGATACATCCAGCAGCACCACCGCTGACACCCACTGGGACGATTGTACCACGTTTACGAGTTTACCTTTCCACGAAGAACCTCCGTCTACACACTGAATCACAGAAATTATCACCTTGCTTCATTGGACCCTACCGTATCACTCATCGCATTAACCCTGTCACCTTCCAGCTCCATCTGCCTGCATCCCTTCAAATCCATCCCGTGTTCCACCCATCTCACTTCAAGCCCTTCATTACCTCACCTCTGTCACCTGCTGCTTCGGAACCCCATACGGTTCCCGGGCCGTTCATCCTGGATCCCACTCTCATCCAGGACTACCGTCGCAGGGGGGTACTGTCACATGCACAAGTCAGGTGATGCACAAGGGTCAAAGGAAATGAGCATGTCACAGCGTATATAAACAGGAAACGGGATTTCCTCCGGTGCTCATTCATTGAGTTCACCCTCGCCCAGTCATGTCATCTCTTCCAATCTCACATGAGTACTCGCTTTTCTTGTGCATGAGTGTGAACGTAGATTCTGGTGGGAATCTAACTCTAGTTGAGGGCATTCATAGAGCAAGGTGCGTGACGAAACCAGCCCTCTCGTTTCTGTCCACGTCTGGGCTCTTCCACCACGCTACACGGGCAAACTCCAACAAGCCAGGTACGTTCTCGATCACCCATTGTCTGTGACACCTTCTTTCATGTGCTGTAGTTCTGATTTTATGGTCATCTATGAATGATGGACTAATTGGCACTGGGAACTTGAAAGTGCCTCAACATGACAACCCATCAGATATTGCATTTTAAATTGCGTTTTAATACCTAGCTTTAAAACGAGGTTAATATCACATTGTATAATTGCTTCAAGGAGAAATGCTCCCGTGATGTTTTATTTTGCCTGCTGTCCTGAGGGTGGACTTTTAGTGCACAGCTCAACAGTGCCACACTTTGTACACCCGCAATAAATGTGGAAAATACATAAGAATATAGTTCTGAAGTGTTCCTTATGCAGCTATAAACACCAACATGCCATAAACAAATAAGAATATATTAACGGACTGGTTGACTCGAGTTTTATTCATTTTCAAGCACACCCACTACAGCTCCCCATTAATTGATGTGTTGAGTTTGCATCAGTTGGGTATCTTCTTGGCAAAATTACATGATAGACAAATTATTTGAGCTTTCAGACTTACAGCACAAGAGATAGATCCTCGAAAGCCAGCAAAATGGGCACGGTTTTACTAAAGAGTTTACTAAAGTCTCTGTCTCTCTTTTCAGCTCTCTTTTTCCCTCTCTTGGACCAGAACTTACAGTAAACAGTACAGTTATCTCCAACAAACAGAATTAGGATTTTGGTCCTGGATGGTTTCAATACAAAGACACACTTGTCAATTAACAGAGGAGCTGTCAATTAACAGAGGAGCTGAATTAGATATGTTTGAGCAGGAAGAACACTTAACTGTCGTCAACAGTGGCCCGCCAGAGCTTTTCCAGGGTGTTAAATATCCATGGTATATATAAAATATGTATAATTAAAGCATTTCTTAAAAGGACTGTCTTTTTTACAGCTTTAACACTCACACAAATATACATATACTTAACACTTTTTTTCTTCCCACATAGTGTAAGCAGGCCAGTTTGGGACTCTTATTTTGACAAGTGACTGATAGGTTTCTTGCTGTTGACAGCGTGATGGAGGGCTAGGCCTCAAAAGAGCATATGCAGGGATTGACATAAGCGGTACGCAAGCAAGAACTGGCTTATGTGGTACGACAAATGCGCACCTGTTTACAGTCTTCACAGCACAAATGCGTACCTAATTTGAGTAACTTCGTACTGGATCTCTAAGTACCCCCACTCAGGAAAGGAAAACCTTAAAAAGAAAAAGAAAAGACAAGACGTTCATGTTCAGAAAAGTGGCTATTGGATGTTCCCTGGTTGGGAGCTAACGTTGAACACGCATCTTGTAGACACCAAAAGCGCGTACTATATGGGGGCTACAAATTTTAGCCGTCCCGTTTTTGAGAAACACAAAGGTAGCAAAGAGCTTATCGAGGCCATGGAGTGAGAAAAAGCTTGCCAAGAAGGGTGGGCAATGGCACCCATTGATCAGTGGAAAGACAAATTAAATGAATAACCATTCAAAGCTCTCGAAAATGTGTTCCTTCTTGCATTCCATGCAGCAAAACATGCACGGTCAATTCATAATTTTGCACAAGATGTTATACTTTTGAAGAGGCTCGGGGTCAACATTGGGACAGCATATCACTCCAACGTAGGGGACAGACGACTGATGCCACTATTGCTGATACAATCCGCGCGGACATGATCAAGAAAGTGAAAGCTGCTGAGTTTTGGGGTATTAACTCGACGGATCAGAGGACTTTAACAGGTCAGAACACGAAATCGTGTACCTCGTAACTGTTTCCAGCAAAGGTGAATATTCATTGGATTTCCTTGGTTTAGCTCATTTAGGTCCGAGACGCTCTGCACAACACTTGACAATTGATTTGTTGACGGACTTGACAATTTATTTGTCGCCAATGGATTGCATGATGAATGGAAAGACAGAGTGTTCAGATGGAGCAGCTGTTAATGTGCGAGTGTACAATGGTGTGGTTCCAAAGTTACGATGGGTAGTTGTCATCTGGGACTCCCTTATCCACATACTTTGCGCTGCACACACCCTGGAAAACTGTGCAAAGTCTACTGAGAAATCTATCTCATATTATGCCAAATTTAATCAGATAGTCACCAAACTTTGTTTCTATTTGCAAAAGGGAAGAAGCTGGACTGAAAAGAAGCTGGACTCTCTAAAGCAACTGTGCGATGAGAAAGGAATTCGATTTGTGAAACTGGGCAAATTCCATAACATCAGGTGGTCTGCGCGGAGGCATGAAACTTTGTTTAAAATTTGCAGGCTTCTACCTGTAATTAGGGATCAATTGTCATCAATTTCAGACATGGAAGAGATTTGTACTGTTTCTTATCACACATGCGGGAGATTCGCAGTGTCTTGCAACAGACATCTGCTATATTTCAGTGTGAGCAACTTACCATTGGACAGTGAAAGACGAGCTTATGGTGGCTGTAGGCCAGTTCAGTCTTTTACTGAAAAACAATGGCCACTATAGGTCAACAGCACCCAGTCAAGTTGATGCAGACAAAGTGGATCTGTTAGCAGCTTTGATTTCAGAATTTGAAAGCCGGTATCCATCATTAAATGCATGTGACATTTTTTTTATATTTGATCCCTCTACATGGCCAAGGTAAAGCAGGACATTCAGGATTTTGGAAACACTGTCCTCATTGATATAATTCAGAAGTACAAAGCTTGCTTGTCTGTAGAAGCAGACTCTACTTTGATGGAATGGATCAGATTAAAGCAAGCTGGAAAACGCTTGTCAGCATTCGCAGTGAATGATCTGCTCAGTATTGTTAACACTGACAGATAAGATGCCTACAAAAACATTCAGAAAATACTGATACTTTGTATCACTCTTCCCTTAGTAGTGCCGTCTGTGAGCGGGGATTTTCACAGGTCAACCTAATCAGGAATAAGTACAGAAATCGCTTGTCAGACAAAAGTTTATCAGCTTTGATGGACATTCACATGTCCAAGCTGACTACAGAGACTTTCAAACCCAAGTCTGCAGTTGAACTATGGATGGGAACAGCACATCAGCAGATCAGTCAGAAAGAAAGAATTGGTGAGATTGACAGCAGAAGTGAGGATGACATGGATAGTGAGGTGGAAGAATTTTAATTTTGGTGAGTACCAATTCATTCATGTAGGTACTCATTACAGTACTAGAGCAAAAAAATTATGTCAACCCCTGAGCATATGGTGGAACTGTGATGGTCACCTCGCCGCCGCCTCGTAGAACCCGGTCCCCATCCCCTGAGTATTAGTTTCTTTTCCTTTTCCCTCCTGTAC